>DWBA01001440.1:0-10609 GCA_018236825.1 Apodemia zela
ATAGTCCGAACAAAGCCTAAACATTTGGTTTAGATAGGTGAGCCCGTTCTTGAGTTATAAAATTACAACGAAAAGTGCCATTGATTTTTATATATGTAGATCCAAGGAAAAAATTACCTAATGTGAAATACCTAACCCGGATACTAAATCAATCAATCAAATAACTATTTTATTCAAAATGAATATTTAACATACATTTTTTTAATGTCTAGACAACAGAAAATGAAATATCGATACAAAAGTACCAGTAAGTACCTACACGATTAAAATTATTTAGTAAAAAATATTAAAATAAACACTTATAGTGTTATGTCAATAATAATAAACAAATTATTTTCAATAAAAAAGAAAAATTAGATAAAATCCAGTCTATGAATAAAATTGGAACATATTATGACATAATATTTGGGTTATTTTATTAATTCTGCTATTTAACAGTTTTGGAAGCCATCGTGAACTGGATTTATATACATAATATATAAAAATATATATAGGTAAGAATTTAAATACTTAATATTATTTGCAAATATCTTGATTACTTTTCAATCGCTAATGTTTCCGCGTCTCGTAGTTAAGCTTTTTGTAAGGATTGTATTTTGCAATGACGGATATTTAAAACCTTTTAGGTGTTTATCCTTTTAACTTAATTGATGAGTTTCCTTTAATTTGCAAGGACAGACAAGGACGACGCTTGATAAACAATTAATCGCAATAAAACAACGCTTTTGATTTATAAAAACTTTGCTTTAAAAATTTCACTATAAGTAGTGTATTTCTGTCAGAAGAATTTGAAGTTAGCTACTTGGTACCACGGGTCACTCGATAAGTTTTTAGATGAAAATATTTATTACAGATAATATTACCCTTATTTATTTTACAGTTTTTAAAAATATTCTCCATAATTTTTTTACAAAGTTTCATTCGTTTAAAAGAACTTTAGAAAGACTTTTTCCAGTCTTAATAGGACAGAAAGTGCTACTTCATAGGCAACCACGGGCCACGGCTTCTCAGCTTCTGAAAAACTTGCATTTTATTTTTTCTTTTACTGTCGGGAACAAAATTAAATCACAAGGAGCTAAGTTGGGGATGTAGGATGGGTGAAGTAGGGTTTCGATACAAGATTCCTCAATAAACACCTTTGTTTTGAGGAACATAATATGTGAAGACGTCTTGTCTTATAATTTGAGCCCAATAGACTACTTCTAGACCACGAGGCATTCGGAAATGACAAATTGTTTCGAGTTTTTGACCTATTCGAAATTATTTCTGTGCACGCCACGACATTGACCAGGATCAAATACCTAACAAAGTATTGAAAATAATAGGTCCAGAGAAGCATTTTGAACCCAGTTTTATGAAAAACATATTTGTCAAAACATTCAAGTTGTGCCCTTTTCGAAATTGCATGTTCAAGTAGTATTAGTCTATTACGTCGTAGCAAAATTATTATTTATACACTACAGATAACTATTTTTAAAGTTGTTATTCGTAATACGTCCCATTATGTAGGTTGTATGTGTAGCAGTAAGCTACGCAATCTGTTGTAGATCGTAGCACAAGTAACATTTCCATTATAAAATACAGTTAGTTCAATTACGCGCGCATGGTAGTAAGCGTTGTGAATTCAAATGAACTCATAACTAAAAAGTGAAAATATTAATAAGACACAATATATTCCTTAGCAATTTATTATTTTAGGTACTTTGTGCATGCATACAATGGTTACTAATTATATAATAATTAGTATTATTTACGATAATACAATATTTTGTGAATCATAATCATTACAACCCGCTTGTAAGCCATAATTTTTAGGCAAAATGTGTGTGGCACACATTCTATCCTCCTGATTTTAATCTTAGTTGTCACATAATTTTCAGCCTTTGCCGTTTCTTATATGCGATAAGATCTACTTGACAACATCGTCTTTTCGAAAAATAAGCAATTGGGTCATAGACAACAAAATATTATCTTTATAATTTTTTAATCTATATTAATATTATAAATGCGAAAGTTTGGATGTATGGATGGATGTTTGTTGCTCAATCACGCTAAAACCACTAAACGGATTTGGATGAAATTTGGGACACAGGTAGATGATGACCTGGAATATAACATAGGTTACTTTTTATCCCGAAAAAATTAGTCATATCCGCAGGATTCACCAAAAATTTTTAAAATGCAGCGGGCTGCACGCTGCAGCTAGTTTACAATAACTGAGACCAACAGGCAACTGGCATAATTTTTCATAGCACTGTATGCTGGTAGATGATGACCTGGAATTGCACATAGGTTACGTTTTATCCCGAAAAAATGAGTCGTTCCTACGGGATTTACCAAAAACTTTTATAATGTGGCGGGCTGCACGCTACAGCTTAAAATAGCTTTCTTGACAGACAATGACAACCATTGAAGCTATTGCGGCAGGAATGGGTAAGGCGGTGGTACCCAATACCTAGGTGAGACGTTGTGAAACTCTACTGCCTACTAGTTACGATGGTAGTGATCGCCAGTCATTCGCAATTTACGAACTGCCTGGCAGAACGGCATGTAATCTATGTTTCAAATGGGGCCTGGATCAACACGGAGAAAATATATGCTAATGAAAAATGTTATATAGGTGTCCGAATAATCAAGTTTGTTTCATGTTTTACCAGAATTATTCTTGGACACGAATAAATTGCACAAATTTTCTTTCTTATATTCTAAATAAATCTACAACTAAAAAGAATCGTAATATTTTAACTGAACCTTTGCAAAAAAAATGTTAAGACCTCTAAATCATAAATTTCTACAAAGTACTTAGTTGTAATTCCAGAGTCAAGGTCTCTAGCATAGCTAATCCTATTATCAAGCTCCTGGGTATAACGAATTTATCTTGCTACGAGTTCTGTAGAGCCTACAAGTCACAGATTTAATCTTTCGTACAAACTTTATTCTTTTCATCTTTTTATTAAACGTTCAATCTGATTCATTCAAATATTTTTGGATTGGAAAAAAAGGATTGGAAAGGTACTCTTAAGTTGGCACGTAATGAGTCACAAAAATTAGATTTTTACATAGATTTCAAATAGCTTTTTTTTGTTTTTTGTTGTTTCAATTATTAAATATTGCTTTCAAGTTTATTGCAAAATAACGATATTAGCACAAAACCTATTAAGGTATTAGTTACTGCCATTATTTACATTGGGTAAGAAGTCTTCCAAGATTATTACTGAAAAGTATTAAATCCAAGCCATTAAAATTCTTTTTCAAAATATGTGAAGAACTCATATCAGTGTTTTAAAACATTGATACGGCTTCTTAAAAAAATTATTAAAATTGGCAGCGATATCAACCAAACATACATAAAATAAGATTCCGCCGATTGAAAAACTCCTCTTTCATCCATAAAATGATAACGACAAGTATGTAAAATTTGCAATGAAATAAGCATAAAATTTAAATTCCTTTGTTTAAAGTATTATTCACAAAGCAAAACTTTGATTCTATTGAGTTAGATTTAGAATTACGCAATAAGACGGCTTAGAACATACAATATGCAAAACGATACTTGCTCGTTAGAACACATCTCATTCTTCATCCTACTTGACATTCTACTCTCGAGTAATTTTGCTTTGGGATGTAACCTCGAGATAGAAATTGAAATGCTGTTGATTATGACTTAGATATTATCATTAATATCACATAAAGCATATTTTATGACAGAATTATACCGAAATCAAATTTTTGTTATATAGGAAGTTATTAATACCCATGCAAAAACCTTCTTAATAATATAATTTTATTAAGATATTTTTTTGCGTGGGTTTTTGTTTATTTTTTGTTCAATTAATCTAAAATTTCTTCTGATAATAAAAGATAATCTCAGTCTGTCTACATTAAAAGTGTTACTAATACTTTTATCTCTGAAAAGCTAGTTTGACGAGGCAAAAGCGCTGGCAATGGCTACCTTTTCCATCAATCCGGTAATTATCAGTGGGACACACAATAATTATTCAATTGGAATAACAGCGCTGGTGGTATTGAGGGGTCCTCCCCAGAATCGTAGTAGTCATTAATTTTACATGACAATCTATATCTATACTTCTATACTGGTATTATAAAGAGAAAACAGTTGTATTTTATTTATTATATTGTACAAAGGCTAATGGCTTAACGGCATTCTCTCCCAGTCTTGTCTGGTATTAGTCTGGACTTGATACAGATATTATTAAATTAAATATTTATTTCATTCAAAATAGTTTACCTTTTTTAAGTTTTATCTGCTTAATTGTATATGTGTTTTAGCATTAACCCAGTGCTTAGGAAACTTGAAAAAACTTTAATAACAACAAAGAAAAATTTCAACACGCTAGGACTCGAACCTGCGACCTCCCCTCAAGCCGGGGTGCTCTACCAACTAAGTCAGTGTCGACAGGTTGAAAGCGGTGAAATTCTTCTTTGCTTTGAGATCGATTCCGTCGATTGTAGTGATTGTAGTGTCGAATTAGAAATACGAAAGTATCTACGAGTGTGGAATAGTTGAGGATGTGACACATATTTTGATGGAGTGTGTGCGAAACGAAACATTTGGAAACATAAGTCTTGATGTCAAAACAACACACATTGGCTATTTGAATAGCATTCTGGCTTTTCCAATGTCTGAGGAGCCCTGAGTGTTATTTAAATTAGCGAAACTAGGTTTAAGTAAGTAAATGTTTACCTTGTAATTTAGAAAATATTGTAATTGAGGCTTTGATGGGACAACGTGGTTGCTTGGCGACAAAGTCCTAAATAAATTAAAAAAAAAAATAACACTAGGCTAGCACGTAGCTTACGACTCGTATGTCGGAAGGTGGTCGTCACGTACGATGCAAACGCGCCAAGAATCCACGCCCGGTTTGCGAACAATAGCCGACGTCACCCGCTTGCAACGATCATTCGCCCGCCTTCTGCCAACAGTCCGATCAAAGAGTAAGGAAATATTGGAGACCGATTTAAATTATCTGCGCAGACGCACGTCGCTCGCTATTAAATCTGTCGCCGAATTATACTCGCGCTAGTGCTTAAAAATGACTGCTTGTATATATATGCAAGCTACGCTTTGCTTATGCTTGTGCCTATTGTTTTGTGCCGTGTATAAACATAATAAACTATAAAAACTTAAATGTGTGGTTGTTTTTTCGAAGCCAACTCATCAGCACACCCGCCGTACATTGATTGAAAAAAATTATTCTTTTGGAACTAAAAACAAACAGGATAGAAGATAAATATCTTCAAAAGCAGGGTATAATTATTTATTCCTAAGGACACCTCAAAACGAACCGACGATCCGGCTAAGGCGAAACCTAAAACGGTTTCCTGTAATATTTTGTAGAAGTTGGGACGGAAAGAAAAAATTTATGTAAATCTGCGTTCGTAAGTTTATATGAAATTACCGATAAGAAATGCCGACGTTTGATAAAACTAAAGAAACAGAATAAAATACCACAAGATCAGAGAGGCAAAGCAGTAGGTTCAAGGAGTAATGTTATTCCTGGCGAATATTGCATTAAAATTCACGACTTCATAGATGCTCTTGATAAAAAAGAAATCAATTATTCTAACGACATTACAAACAATATTTGTCATCGTCATTAAATATTAAAAATTACATAAAATGTTTTTAAGCCGAACACCCGAAATGGCGGACAAAGTTAACTATCAGTTTTTTCGGAAATATTTTGATCAGAATTTTGTATTATCATTTGGGAGACCACAAATCGACGTTTACTGTAAGTGTAAAGAACTGAAGGTTAAGATAAGGGATTCTCATTTAAATAATGGCGTTAAAAGAACAGCAGCTGCAGAATTAATAATACACAAACGTCGTGCTGGCAAATTTTATAAAAAGTAAAAGAAAAATGTGCCAATGATGAAACGGATTTAGGATTATCTTTCGATTACATGCAAAATTTACCTTTACCTACTCTGCTTGTACAAGAAATTTTTTACTACAGACATCTACTTTGGGTCTACGAATTTTGTATACACAACATGAAGACTGGCAAAGGAACATTTTATTCGTATCATGAAGGTCAAGCATTAAAAGGCCCCAACGAAGTGTCGTCCTTCCTAAATCATTACATGGATATATACGTTACATATACGATAACTGATCTTCATCTTTTTTGTAACGATTGCCCCGGACAGAACAAGAATAATTACGGTGATTCGATTTTTGATGGCATTTTTTGTACAAAAAAAATATGATGATCTATATATATTTTCCAGTACGAGGTCACTCTTTTAATGATTGCGACAGAAATTTTTCAGTAGTCAAAAGGAAAATTAGACGCGAAGACCGTGTGTTTACCCACCAATAGTATATTGATCTTATAGTACAATCCAGCAACACGGAGAAATTTAACGTTGAAAATGTCAATACAGAAGACATTAAATATTTCAAAACATGGGCTCAAATAAATTTTAAAGCTAAACATGTATCAGTTAAAAGTTATGGAAAAGATGTATCTAAAAATAAAAAGCTACTTTTCAAGTATCAACTTATTACGAGTTTGTTTTTGACCCAAGAAAACCTGGTGAATTAATCGGAAAAACCTATATACTCGTAGATAGTGACATTTCTCAAGAAATATACATTCTTTCAAAAGTAAAAGGTACTTGTAGTAACTTGCCTAGCCAAGCAAATTCTTCAAAAATTTCTTTTTCTTTTAAATCTTTCCCTCCTTATCTCTTTGGCCTCTTCCTCGTCTTCTTCAATTATATATCCAATAATAATTAAATCAAAAATACCCATTTTCACTGCAAAATACTAGTTTCCTCGAGTTTTGTTGAAAGTCAACTGCGCATAGGAGAGCTACCTGTGAATTCATCGCGGCGTGCTCGAGAAGGCGCGCGGAGTCCCGCAAGTTCTGGAGCATTCCAGCGACTTCTCGAGCAGTCGCGGGAATCCGCGCGCCTTTTCTACCGAGCGGGTCGCTGCCCTTCGCCGCTCTTTCGGTGTGAGTTGAGCCTAACAAGACAATTAAAAAAAAGCAGCCCAATATGATCGAGATGTTAAAAGCACTTTATACTGGCGTCAATTATTACAAACAAGATCCATACAAATTGAAAATAAGATACCAAATACTCGACGCCATTCAAAGAAGGCCATGCTTCGAGAAGACTTTATTCAGGAGGTAACCATGGAGCTAATGGCCGGTCAAATTACCGTCGGTCATTTTTTAGAAAAGATGAGATAGACATCAATGTTCAAAGCTGTGATTTTAAAAGAAAGTTTTATAATTGATATTGATTATACTTAATTACAATCTGTGATTTAACATTTGTGATATACTTATAAAAATAATTTTATAGTATGGTCGTTATTTTTCTGATTTTTGGTAAAGACACCATTTTACACGTAGGTATATTGTTGACTGTTTATAAAAAAACGTATTTAAGACTGATTGTATGTTATAATAAGTATTTATTAATAATTTTGTTTGGTTCGTAGCATTTTGGCTTCGTTGATTAGGGTTACTATTATTAAAAAGATTGTTTTGGCCATTTTATATGTGTATTGTTGATTTTTTTTGTAAAAAAAAAACTTATTGAAGACTGCTTGCATGTTAAAATAAGTACCTACCTATTTATTAATAATTTTGTTTGGTTCATAGCATTTACGCTTCGTTGATTATTATTATTATAAGCATATTGTTATTATGTTCAAATTCAAAAAGATCATGCACAATAAAAACTGATTATTGTATACTAAGCAGTTTGATTTAAAAGTTCAATCGCTTTCATTGATGGGTGTAGTTAGTATTTCACAAATTATAAGGCGTATCCTCTTTTCTCCCCTTACCGGGGACGATGGCACTTGATTTGTGTCATCTGGCCCGGTAAATATATCACCGGGCCAGTCAAAACTTTTTTTTCCCATCTGGCCCGGTGCCGGGCCAGGTCACCGGGCCAGATGGGATACACTCCAATTTTTGATGTTATAATTTATACTTTCCATCGTCGGCACTTGGTGAAACTGCATCGTATTGATTTTCACCTAGTAGGGCATTATCAGGCCTTTTTTCCCATTTATATATTATTTTACACACACAAAGACAATAACTAAAATTTTACCTACCTGATATAATTGTAAATTTTAACTTAAATTGTGTGTGTAAAATAATGTTAAAATAATATATAAACGGAAAAAAGCCCTGATGATTCCATACTAGGCAAAACCGGTTGGCTTTAACATTACTCAATTATACTTAGTTGTGAAACATTACAATTAGTGTTTTTCAAAATCAAATGTTGATGTTGTTGTTAGAAATATAAATACACCTACAAAGTTCTATTTCGATACACCAATTAGAAAAATGATAAAGTTGTTTTTAATTTTCAAGATTTAATTTCAGTATTTGTAACAAGTCAATGAAATAAAATTCTTTCTCCAAAAGCGTAGGCTTTAAGTATAATGATGCGATTTCAAAAATTGTACACTGGTTCAAAAATATTTTGTTAAACGGGAACAAAACAAAATGTGTAACATTTTCAACGCCTTATGTAAGGACAGCCTGACCTAGTGGACTCCACAGTGTTTTTAGACATAACACTTAATAAAAAAAGTACAATGGGGACGACCATAGATAAGTTAGCGAGTAGACTCAGATCAGCTGCTTATGCCGTAAAAAAATGAGACAATCGACTGATGTTGATACTCCTCGGATTGCATATTTCACAGCATTATATCCTTTGGAATTCTTCTCTTGAGAGAGTGAAAGAGATTTACCGATAAATAAATTTAAAAAATGTTGTAAAACACAATGATGTAAATAAGGTTTTTGTAAAATTTCTGATTATTTGGAGGACAAAAAAACCTGGAAATGATTGTTTCTCATACCAATCTCCGATAATTATGGTAATTGATTACCGATTGTAATTGAAAAAAAAGTCAAACCTGCTGAGTTTCTTCCGTCGGACCTTCTCAGTGTGAGCCCGCGTTCCGATCTGGAAGTATCTGTAAAATTGTCAAGGCGTCAAAAGTGTCTATCTAAAAAAAATATTTTGACTTTTTCTATATTGACTTTTGTATATTGACTTTTTCTTTTGTATAGATGGTCAGTCATTTATTTCTTTGAATAGTCTTTAATATACCAGAGATCGCGACTTCTAAAGGCGCACCTGTAGTTTCTCGCCAATTCTGCCGAGAAATTTAGCTTTCGCTTTAGGAATTTTCAACTTAAAGGTGTTAGCATCTGCACAGTCTTGAACAATATGGAAGGTTTTTTACAAGGTATTTCATATACTTACTATATGTAGCCATAGACGAATTTATTCGTTTATGCTATAGCTGATTCTGCAACTTCAACTGGTATCGGTCTCTAACAATTGGTACATATATGTACCGTAAAATTGTAAACCCCGTTAATTTATAATATCTGTAGGGACTTTATAATTTGGTTAGATTAGGTTAGCAGTTATTTTATAATATCACTACGGTAGATTATAATCTAACGGTTTTTACAATCTTACGGTGACATAATATATACATCGTATTCACAACTTTCTTTGTTACATATTCAAATTAACATTTTTAAAGTCAGCTAAAAGTTGTGTATGACGTCAAATATCTATCTATTTGTGCGTAAGTATGGGAGAGAGAGAGGTAAAGAAAAGAGAAAAAGAGAAAAAGGAAGGATATTTGTGTGAAACAAAATATATTTTTGTCACGAAAATTTCAAAACTAATTTTGTTTAAATCAATAAAACGATGAAAGGCGTGTTGATCCAGAATGTAAGGTACAAAGTAACTCTTTGAAACCGTGAGATCGCGTTAAAGAACTTTGCCACTATAAGCTGCCGTAAATTATACCCTTGCGAACGATTTAATATTGAATCCGAACAACTTCAGCTTCAAATGGATTTTGTTTAAAATTGAAGGTGTAAAATCAAGGATTCGCTTTGTACGAATAGGGATGTAACCATCGCGGAGAAAACCATTATATTGATAACTTAATACGCCCATTTTATACAAACCAAAATGACGATCTAAGAAATAATCTAATATTATAGGTTAGATTGAATTTGTTATAAAGGCAGCAGAGAAAATCACATCCTTTTTTTATTATTAATGTCAATAATTTTTATACCTAAAAATTTAACAACGACATATTATTAGTATCTGGATAACCGAGCTTTGCTCGTTTTTTTAGGTAGAACAATGGTTTCAACAATTTTAAAATCTAGATAGATTGATTTAATGATCTCGAAACCCCCTACATACAAAATTTATCAAAATCATTGGAGCCGTTTCCGAGATTCAGATTATCCTAAGATCCTTATACTAGGTCCGCGAAGCTGGTGTGCTAGAGGGCAACATATCGCTCCGTTTTTATGTCAATCTATATTAATATTATAAATGCGAAAGTTTTAATGTTTGGATGTATGGATGGATGTTTGTTGCTCAATCACGCAAAAACTACTAAACGGATTTGGGTGAAATTTAGCACACAGGTTGTAATGGGTATTCGTGGGATTTAAGTAATAAAAGAAGTTAATTTGTAAAAAAACGTAATTGTATAATATTGTTCTTCAAAATTAAAATTATAAATATTCCCAATTAGGACCCAATTTAGTAATGA
>DWBA01001441.1:0-10605 GCA_018236825.1 Apodemia zela
GAAAAATAAAAATAAATTTAGACCCACTTTTCTTTCATTTTCTTGGTCGGGCTTAGAACTTTTGGATCCACCTCGTACTTTCAAAGAACATAATTGAACTGTCATTTTGGATAACAAGAGGTTGGATCGGACATAAAGAAATACTCGCTTCAAATAACAATATGAGACATATTATAAGAATATAGATAAATAGATATAAAAGCATCATAGAAACTTAAAAAAATTGCAAAAAAGGCGGACTAAAGTAGTCAACACAAATAGAAAAATGTACCTACTTTAATTACACAACAATTCGTAACATATCAAGAAAGGGGTGGCGGAAAACAATACAACAGGTTTTATTTTTCAATTACGTGAATAAATTATACAATAAATTTGCCACAAATTATTATAAAATCATAAATATTGATTATTTGCACAATACTTTTCACTTGGTTTGCACAATATTTAATAATGTGTCAGAGTGAATTTTGAAGATAAGCATTTTTATCAGTATTTAGAAGTAGTAGTGTAGTGTACACGACTGTATACATGCGTTATCCTAAGCTAGAGTTTCCAACCGTCCTATTTTCCTAGGACATGCCCTGATTTTTATGGTGTCCTGGGATGTACAGGATAGTTTTTAAGCAGCGTTCTGGGTTTTGTTTTGAGTGTGTGCGAGTGTAAATAAATTGTTGATAACTGAACTGAAACCGAAGTGTTTGTTTTATATTTTAATTATTCAGATAATTTTATTGAAATATAAAAAATATTTATTACTTGATTTGGATTTTCACTACTAATTAATTTAACTACTGCTTCTGTGGATATTACTACTTCCTGTTTTTAAACTAATATTCCCACTTCAAATCATAGTTTTTGAAATTTGGTGTTGGTAACGCTACCTTTAAAGCTTAACACCAGTCTGATACTAACACGTCTTGTGTGGTCTTCGATGGTAGCAAACGCAGTACCTAAATAGGTTAATACAGGATGAAAAGTACTAACTTTTGCATATACTAAAGTGTACTGATTCAGTAGCTTCTCATCAATTGACATCTTAAGCATTGTCTAAGTCACCATTTAAAAGACCTCTAAGAATTAGTATTGTCGTATTGTGATTTTAAATTCCCGTTTCAAAAATAAATAAAAGCAGACTTTAAACGCTTTAGTGTTTATTTCGTTGCGTATATAGGTACCTTTACATTGCAAATAAATAAGGTCACCTTATCAACAAAATTTATTACTGTCATGATTTGCATTAATTACCTTGTGGTTACTTGTCGTCAACTACAGTTACAGTGACAACTACACATTTTATTCGGCAAAATATATGAATTTTAAATTACTAGCGAGAATAGGTATAGAAAATATAAAGTTTGAATCAAACAAATAAGTGTTAATTATTTTGTAATCAAGTTACTGCAGACTAAGAATGAATGACATTTTATTTCTAATTGGTAATGTATAATTGCCGGGTATATTTCATTTGTAACTATAATATATGCATATTAACATATTAAATATTTGTGATATTAATATGTAGATTATTTGTCGATGTTCACCTATTTACCTTGGAAATGGTGTATTAAAAGCGACATCAATGTCGAAGAAAATATCCACTAGTTCTTGAACCTCTGAGTCCAATGATAACGAAGGAAGTAGAGACGCCGGCGGCTGAAGTCCATCCGTAGAATGGCTACTACATTTTAGAAATAAAGGCTCTGATTGCACTATAGGTAACATGGTTACAAATCACTTAAGTTATCACTACCACCACTATCAACTAGAAAATGTGAATCTTGAATTAAATTTGAACGAAACAGTTTGTATCTGTATCCAAACACACACTGCATTGCGCCACGCACACCGCGACGCTTTTTGGGACAAAAATGTGTGAAAGAAGAATTGTTTTAAGAAAAAGCGCAGTCTGTATACTTAGTTATCCTATCCTTGCATAGCAAAAACGTGGTTCAATGTTATTACGCAGCAAATAAAGTATTGCAATTTCCTATCGACACATGTGCGAAACGTTCGCTACAAAACGACGATGAAAGTCAACTGAAAGACGAAACACACATATACATACATCCTTGTCACACTGGCTCACAAATTATCAACAGCGTCGACGCGAAGGCGATACGATTACCTACGCGGCGCGGCGAAGCGGGGCACCCGCTCAGACTGGATCCATCGTGTTATTATCGTTGTTACAGTCACACCTGAGTCATTCCAAACTCCGAGAAACTATTGCTTCTCTCTCATGCAGTCGAAAACATTTTACATCGCGAAAAAGACCGATAATAAACGAATAATATTTATTACACTTAATATGTTATATTAGTCATGAAAAAATTAGGTAGCAATTAAATTTTTTAGTTATTAAAATATCTTTTATTAAAAAAACATTTCGTCATATTTTCACTTTCATAACAACCTTAGTTTAATGTAATATAATTACAAAATAACAATTGCACTACACTACTTCTATTACACATACATAACTAATCGTTTAATATCATTGAATCGTACGCGAATGAAGACTTGGATAGCTAGCTATGTTTAGATATCTAAAGACATGAAAGTGAAATGGAACAGTATTCGTGTCAAGTGCACAATTTAGATAACAAGGTCACGCATTGCATAACTCCTTTATAATTGATATTGCCAATTTTGCATAGCTACAGTCACATTTTAGATATTTTAGATAATAATCATGTAATGAAATAAGTTCAATTGATTTCAAATATAATAAATAAAGTTATTTAAATAAATTTAATTATAACTGAAACCATTATAATACTGGCAAATAATAAAAAAAATAAACGAATATATAGTTAAATAACATCAAAATAGACTTTCATTTACACTATATAAATATGATGATCACTATTTCACAAAATATGTTATGAAAACTCAAATTTTAAAAAGTTGTATCAACAAACAACAAACTATTTATTAAAAAAAACAAACAAAAAGTTTAACAAATAAAGCAGTAGTAAGAGAGGAAGAGCAGCCGTGCGCGGCGTGTGCAGATATCGGTGCAGGCGGCCCCGCGGATCTATGTCAGTGGGTCACGGCAATGACGTGGCACACGGCCGCGGCGGGCCGCGCACTTCATTCTAATTCCGCTTCACCGGTGTCTTCGTATCAACTAGCTATTTATGCCCTAATATGTTAACCCGTTAAATTGACACATCGCCCGCTAACATGCTATTAGACGTTACAAAACAGACCTCTGTCTGACTAAAGATTATACAGTTGACATTGACCGATTAAAGTTCTTATAAGTCGCGAAAAACTTATTTATTCGTTATTAATCGTATGTATGATACAGAAACGGCGTGACTTTTATTATAGTATCGTATTCGTACATATTTTTAAGCAAAATCCTGTATAGGGCAGGCAGTGGCTATCAGACATCAACACAGACTTGTTCTCCTGGTTTTATCTTGCAGGGACGCTGTACGGCAGAGCGATTTGCTCTTGCTACGCCAATTTTAGTCTCCCTTGGTATATAATATCTATGATATGCAAATTTACACTGTAGGTTCGTTCTGCTCTCAATTTTTCATTTGCCATGCTTCCTATATGTCCGAACCAGGGCGGCATGCAATTTCTCATTTTACACAAACCATTCCTTTGGATCTCACCCTCTCACATTTTCCTCATAGGAATAAAAAATACCATTAATGTCCATATGAGACGAATCAGCCATACGACCATATAACAGAATTATCTGTTAAATTATTTCGTTGAAAACGAGATGATATAATTTTTATTAGTATATCCATGGCGAGGTTACTATATTTTAACTTTCTCAATTCAAAAAGGGCATCATAAGACCAGGCTGCCTTGTTCGAACCCCAACCATCCAAATTACCATTTTCAATAATAACAATGCGTATGTAAGTCGAGTTTATCGGACTGGCCGTGGATTTTCGCGGGACTTCAAAGTTCAGAGATCCAAAAACGAAGCATAATTTTGGTCAACAGAAACTAAGCGATGCGTTATCCGGCAGTATTACGCCTGCTGAGAACGAAATCAAAATATCGATTGAGATTAGTGACTTCAGTATACTTTCGCTTAGTCTATTACGCATCCAAGCATCTTTCATTCATTAAACATCTTACAACCCACCGGTCACGTTCAACACCCAACATATTTGACACAAAACACAATGATGGGGTATTCATTTTTATATAATACTAGCTTCACCGTGCAGCCCGCTGCATTATCAAAGTTTTTGGTGATTTCTACGAAAACAACATATTTTTCTAAGATAAACAGCATTTTTTGTCCTAATACCATATTTTATGTGCCAAATTTCATCCAAATCAGTCCAGCCGTTTTTGCATGATTGAGTACCTAACAAAAATCCTAACTTTCACATTTTATAATATTTATATGAGATAAAGCTATTATATGCTTAACAACTATTTTCCTTTAAAATAATAAATTACTAAAGCCAAAATTTCCATTTGCTTTTTACATTAATTATATAAAATAAGGCATAATGTATATGTACTCGTAATACGTTTTCGGAATAGCTATTATAATGTGAACTTCAAAGTTCGTATTAATATCTTGTTTTAACTTTGTTATAAACCAATTATTATGGCGTTAGTAATAAGGATTAGTTCTGGTCCTATGGGAAAACTCGTGATAAATTGGAATGAATGTTGTAATGAGAACTTAAGTAACGTAATATGCTAGATAAATAAGATTAATTAAGACCTTTCTATATCTTAATCGAAAAAGAGAGTACCTACCTAGCCGTTAACTTATGTGGGTTAGATTTGTGCATTTAGGTACAAATTAAGCCGTTCTCCAAGCAAAATCGTATTTCAATATATAACACAAAAATAAGGGAGCCATTTAATTTAGCTATATTACATTTTATATATATTAAATTATTTCGTTTTTATTATTATTATATTATTTAGTTAATTTTATAATATTTTGGCAAACTCACGAAACGTATCTTTGTTACATGCAGAAAAATCCACATAAGGGCTAAGGCCTGTAATATTTATACTACTAAAGGTTTTATTGCGCACTCTATTAGGATCATTTTGCACTTTAGATTAAGTACGAGTAAAATGTTACGAATTTTCAAACATATTTTATACAATAAATAGGATAGCAAACAAGAAGTAGTAGTATTCTCCTAATGACAAGATAATTACGTACATTAAACTACAACCATAAGATTCTAATAATGCAACGCTATCTGCTGGGAAAATATGTAACACCAAATGGACAAATTTATCGGATTCCCTATCTTAAAAGCTGAAATGGTCAATGACGAGCAGTGACGTTATGACGGCAAGGCTAGGAAGGCGGTGATATCATTAGTCACGATACGACAGTAGTTTCACTTTAAGGATATGCTAGACTTTCTTCGGTTTTCACGATCTGGCTGGCAGGAAGACAGATGGTCTATTATTTACAATGGACAGAGCTAAACTGGGAAATTTATTTAATTTTATGGACTTATTTATGTAAGAAAACATTACAGAAGTTGCAAATTTAAACAATGTTTTTAAAGGTACTCTACTTACAAATATTCAGTATATTTATTATTTATGTCATATTAATGACAACATAATTATTTATTAATTTGTGAAAATTTCATAGCCCTAGTGTTCGAGTTAATTTGATATATTACGTAGTAAGCGTAACGATTCAACTATACCAAGTATTGCATTACTCATAGGTTTTTCTGAAAGCCTACATGAATTATAAATGACAATTTACCATTAAGGAAAATTAATCAAGGCTAGTACTCGCTTCTAACAAACTATTGAGGTAAACACAGAATTCAATGAAATATTTTGATAAATACATATTATCAAGTCCGAAAAATTATTTTATGTTAGCGGTTAACACATTAATACATATTGTATAGGTCATGGAAAATTATTAATATTATAGGCCATTAACTCTCTTTTGGCCTTATCTCAAATGGTTTTTTTACATCATAAGATAGCAAACAAGCAGATGATACTTCCGATTGAAAGAGATAACCATTGCCTACAGATTTTAATGGTGCGCTGCCATTCGCATGGTGCAGATATAATGCATCTAGCATTATTTAGCATGGGGAATACTATATACTATTATTTTTAATTAAGTAGTTGCATTTACCAATATGTTGCTTGAGTTAAGCTCTAATATTGCTTTGTAATAATTTTTCTTTTACACTTTTACCTGTTACATTACAAACATTGATCAGGTACTTTCCAAACTAGGTGGTGTGAAGAGTTTTCGCAACCGGCGTGTCTGTGTCTGTATGAGGAGAGCAATAAGTGTGGAAGAGGCAAGACAAAATCTGCAAGGATCGTGACATGTGACACTCGGTTCTCTCTGCCTCCCTGTAAGAGATCTGGCGTGAAGATATGTATGTGAGTACTGTTACCTGTACAGGTTTTGCTGGAAGAAATCTCTTAAAGAGATAAGCATACATATGTACATAGTTTTGTCTAATTAATGTTTGAGTATATATAATGCGTGTTTTGTACACGACGACTTAAATAAATAATTAATATATTCTAAGGGCCGCTATTTTTTTATAATAAAATATTACTAAAAAAAATAGTAAAGTTGACGTTGATACGAAGAGATCTATTTATGATCCCAACGCACTAAACAGCAAGGACGGGCGGACCAAACGGAATACCTAACGTGATCGTACGTCTGGTTTTGAACGGGACAGACCCGTTTTTAGGGTCTTCGTCCTGGTGTCCCCGAGAAAAGCCTGGGGACACAAAATTGACCGGTTTTCCCAAACTACGCGGAAATTGGCTGACTAGATGCGTGGACGATCGTCGATCGATGCTATTTGAACTGTTTCGAAAGAAATTTATTCCTCTGACAAATATAAATATAACTAAAATGTACGTTTTCGAACTTTATTTTTTAATTTTTCATTTAGTACCTACCTAAATTGCAATTAATAAAGAAAATTTACTTTTCCTTTCTCTAATCGGCCATACAAATTGAAGTTAGTAAATCAATGTCCAGTTTTGAGTAGAAAAATAAATGGTCAGGTTAGGAATACCGTAAGTCGTAACACCTTTGATTGGCATTCATCTCAAAATGTACGCTTTAATATAAGAATGTAATTTAGTAAATGAAAAGTGTATAAATTAAATTTAATGTAGTTTAATTCAAACACGAGCAATTCAAAAATGTGTAATTTTAGTTTTCTGATAAAAACAACGTTGCCCAGGATTGGAGATATATGTCCGGTTGGCGATAGACTTACCGCTTATCACATTGTGGAACATGGTATCTTCGGCTAATCGTGGGTGCACTGGTTGTACCTCTGCCTACTAATACGGACGTGAAGATACTTTTAATTAAGTTTAATTCATGTAAAACGGAGAATCATTGAATTACATTACATTCCCGCAGCGGTTTTTTTGTAGCTGTAATGTCAGAATTTTCAAATTAAAAATGAAAAGGTTTCGCTCTTAAACTTTGCTTCCAATCAGCATCTTTTTTATTTTCTGCAATAAAATTCCTAAATAAGGGTACCTCGTAATATAATTTCGAAATAGTTTTTAATTAAACACTTTCAATTATTTTATTCGAAAAAGCTTTTACTATCGTTTAAGATAACAATAATATGAATTGACATTAGATTAATACCAGTAATATTCTATTTTAAAATAAACGTTTTGTTATCTTTAACCTAGTAAAAGTTGTTTGAAAAAGATAACTTTTTAGTGGCAAGACCACATTTGTGTGATTTATTTACGAGTATATAATTGTTAAGCCTGGGTGTTGTTACATGTTATGGTGCACAATTAAGAGTTACTGTATTTTAAAATTTGCTATTTTAGCTGTTGTACGGTGTACCATAATGCCACTTTATAAAGTGGTCAAATGCAGCAAAATATTTAATAGAAGAACTATGATACTGACATTTTCAATTAAACCTTTTGTTTGTTTAGTAAATATTTATTTTGAAGTATAAAATAAAAGTACATAAAAAACGGACGCTGAATCAAACCTCGTGTCTTGGTTGTTGCGAGCACCTTTATGCTGTGCAAAATAACAGATTTTCACTGAAAGCTTAATGTTACGTAACAAAAATTTGCTTCGCTGGGACCCCACATACAAGTTTAATTTACGGTTTGATAATACGGTTTATATTATGCAAAATTTCGCCAAAGGCTAATAGAAACTTTACATCTCTGAATGTTCGTCTTCAATAATCAAATTTTTCCTAAATGTAAGAATGAAGAAAATACAAGTGAAATTCGTGAGAATTCCATCAAAGTACTTAAAATATTAAACACAGTAAATAACGTTATAATATTATACAATATATTATTTTATGTGCTCAACGTAATTAAATTTACATTCGCAAACAACATTTAAAATAAACAATTTTAATAGATTTAACGTAATTTGGGAACTAAAATATATTTTTATAAAAAAAGATTAAATTTTACATGTGGAGTTTTTTTTATATATCCTATGTGTAAAAACCGGGGTATAGCTAGGAGAATCCTAGCAAATGCGTTATGTCATGTGGGCGGGCGGATCGATTGGGCGGGCAACAAAGCAGGCGCGTGCGCGAACCTGATCTTCTAATATCGACCGTTCACTTTCAACCAAGTCTTTTGGGGCAGGTTAGTCCCATGTGCTGAGGTCAAGGTCACGTTGGTTCCCTCTCAATATATTACTCTTCAATGATATTAAATGAAAGTAATTGTGTTAGCAATTGAGATATGTATTTGCAAACACGTACATATCATATTTAATCAAATAAAAACCATTAATATAAACCATTAATATTAACCAACATAAAAATTAAAAAGTATCAGCACGCCCCTATCCCCGTAGAGGTAGGCAGAGGTATAACCAATGCACCCACAATTAGCCGAAGATACTTAGTCCCACAATGTATGGTATAGATGGCAATCCTATTATCGCCAATAAGATATAAACAACTTTGCCCGGGATTGTAAAAGTGCCCGATTGGCGATAGGTTTGCCACCTATCACATTGTGGGATAGTGACTTCGGCTAATTGTGAGTGCACTGGTTATACCTCTGTCTACCTCTTCGGCGTGAAGATACTTTTTTTTAGAATTCTATAAATTATAATGTAATTTATTTTAAACCTAACTAGGTATATAGTAGCTACTAGCTATATTGAATTATTTAAAGGCAGTAAAACTCCAACAACCGACTTCCCATTTCCTGTGTCTCTGGTACCCAGCGTCAGATCTTCACAATATTTAAAAGGGATGGGATACGGGAAATAAACGCTTCCAAACAAAAAATGATTTCAAAATTGGGTTCACGATGACCGAGTAATTCTGCGATTACAAACACAAAAATAAAAGTCGAATTGCGAATCTTCTACTTCTTGGGAAGTCGGTTATATTTTTTAACCGCAATAAGGATACAAGGTAAGGTACTTATATAATAATCATGTGATGGATCCGCTACAAAAAAGGAATTACTTTACAGGAAAATAAAGTTTATAATGTTTTAACTTTACTAGGCAGACAAATTTGCTACGTAGAGTTGGGGTGGAGCTTTCCGTACTAGTAAGCATGAGGAATTATAATTCAATAGCGATCAAGAAAAAAAAACAATCATCGAGAGAACCGTAAGACTTAGATCGACACCCTCATTGAAGCCTAGCCAAGGCGGCAGAATATAAAAGTAAAAAAAAGTAAGTATCTTAATGCCCGTATCCGCGAAGAAGTAGGCAGAGGTACAACTAGTGCACCCACGATTAGCCAAAGATACTCGGTCCCACAATGTGATAGGTAGCTAACCCTATCGCCAGCCGGGCACTTTTCTGATCCCGGGCATTGTTGATTTTATCAGAAAACTGAAAAAAACTCATTTTGTTAATTGCCCGACCCGGGAATCGAATCTGGGGCCTCGTGTGGTCAACTCCGTCACCGGACCACTAGACCACAGAGGCGAATTATATATTATAAAAGGTCCTCTCAAACGTAACTATTTTTCAATCTCCTTATCTGAAAACACAACCTCTGCATGGCTGCAGAAAATAGTCATGTTTCATTAATCCGTAAAATTACTTGAGTTGTATTCGCGAAGGAAGTGCGCGATAAAAGCGTAAAGGACATGTTTTTTCTAGCCAATATTGACTGAATTCGCATAAACTAAAAAAAGGCGGTTCTAATTTTATATTGATTGTGTCGTAGTCTAGTGATAAGCCTATTCGGTTCAGATCACGAGATCGCAGGTTCGATCTCATGTCGCAGAGGTGTTAAGGTTTTTTCAGTGTTCCCCAAAAATCAAAATCTCGTAAAGCTGATGGAACAATATTGTTGTTTTAGTTTAATTTAAAAACACATATACTTTATCATATCTTTTTTTAGAAAGATTGGCTAACCGTAACTATCATCGTGCCTACTAGGTGGTAGAGTTCCGCTTTGACCGGCCCAGATTTGGTACCCGCCACACATTGCTTGCCGCAATAGCGTCAGTGTTTGTCACTTTCTTGTTTCCGTTTGGAAGGTATGGTAATGAATCTCATAGATGTGGCATTGCAGTCGCCAGCAGTCGTCGTAAGAGTGGTCTTTTTTCATCAGGAGAGCCATCTGCTTGTTAGCTATATCTAAAATA
>DWBA01001442.1:0-10603 GCA_018236825.1 Apodemia zela
CTCGTACACACGTAATACTATTTTGTTTATGGTTAAAGTCTGTTGTCAAGTTAGAAGAGATTTTATTGTTAACTCTTTTTTTATTGAAAAGGAATAGGAGCAAGTGGGCCATCTGATGGAAAGCAGTCATTATTGCCCTTCGACATCTACAATAAGAGTTAGTTGCCAGTGCGACGACGGCTACTAAAAATAAAATAAATATAAAAATAAATAAAAAATGTTGAGCTTTAAAAATCCCAATATATAAGCTACTCAGAAAAACTGTGTGAGGTATGCTGTTCCACAGTTTGAATGTCGTATAAATAAGCGTACGGGCAAGTCGTAGATGACCAATCGTCAAGATGATGTGGATGTGATCTTTTACTACCGTTCGTAGTGCAACAGCAGAAGGTCGATGCCGGCACAAAATCAAAAAGCTCATTAGAACACTCACTATTATGCACACGGTAGTACACACATAGAGATCCAACGTCTCTCCGGTAACTAAGGGGTTCAAAACCGCTGGTAAGAAGGGTTGTCGAAAAGGCGTTCCAGTCTACTTTGGATTTTGTCAAATTGGAGGGTTTGATACTGTCGTGCACCGGCTGAAAGGTGCGAACAGTGCGGCCGAACTCGCGTTTTATAGGGCACTAGCAGTTGCACAACAGCTTCGCTAAAGATCATCACATAATCAAATGCATAGTTTACAATTCTATAAAGGACATACAGAAAAACATTCATTTTTATTCATAAAGATGAGATGAGAAGAGAAGTACATGACCAGACGTCAAGTACCGTATAGCACGACTCAATACTCCCAGTTTCTTGGAAGCTAACTTAGCTTTACTCTCCAAATGATTACAAACTGGACGTCGCTTACAATTTCGACACCTTAAATATTAAAGCTGACAGAGATGGTGAGGGTAACCAAGTTGACTGTTAACATTGGTAAGGTTTTGTTTGGTAAAAATCTTAATTTAGATCAGTATTTGTGAGACCAAAGCAATTTAATTTCCCCCGTGTTGGTCCGGGTTCCTTTGAAGAATAAACCAACTCCCGTTCTGCAGGCAGGTCGTAAAGGGCAACGAATTGGCTATTCGTTTCACTACTATCGTAACTACTAGATGGTAAAGTTCCGCAATATCTCGCCCGGGTATTTAGTACCACAGCCTTACGTATTCCTGCCGCAATAGCGTCAGTGCTTATCATTGTCGTGTTTCGGTTGGGAACTAAAGATAGCCGGTAGGCTTTGCCATCCCGCCGCACAGATAGCAACGCACCATTGACATCATTGATGTCTATAGGCGATGGTTTCTCTTTCCATCAGGCAAGCAATCTGTTTGTTTGCTATATTTTTTTATATAAAAAAACACTCTTTTGTAGGTACCCAAAACTAATTTCTTAATCACTGTAGTTTCTCTAGAGTTTAGGCTATACTACTTACAAGAGCACCTCTTGATCTATGCCCCAGATACCTGCCCCTGAGATCACGGTGTAGCCACGTACAGTGTACACGTCGTAAAATATCCGAAGGAAGTTTAGGTTAGGAACTGATATAATAAGAAGCCCGCGTTTATGAGAAAATTAATAATTCAATTATAAATTAGATTGGATTATGTTATATGTGGCGTGTACTTTATAGATCGATAACCATTAACGCCTACACAAAATCAATTAAAATCTAATCCCCAAATTGGATAATCAATAAAGACATAGTTAGCCGCTACGAAAAGTTTGCTATAATAAACAGCTGTGTTCTGTTTAATTAGGCAAATAACTGAAATTCATTAAATTACTGAATACCAGGGTTGCTTGAGGAGTACAGGGGGCTCCGAATGACCGAGACCCATAGGCATACCCAGGATTTTTTAAGAGTGGAGCATTTTTAAATAATATCGAATAGTAGTAGAAATTTAAAAATCCTTAAGTACTGAATTCATATGATTTGCACATTAAGAAATAGGCCATTTACTTTTTTTGCCAGGCAGTTTGTAAAAGACGAACGATTGGCTAAACGTGTCGAATACTAGGTGGTAGAATATCTACTATATACTTACTGCATTATTTCACACGATAATTCCAATAAATGATTGCTGGACCTTTATCAAAAATACTTACGGTCTTCTTTTAATCAAGTATGATTTTCTTGTTACTTAATAAGTTAAAATGGGTATTGATATACATATTTATAGAAAATATGTATATCAGTACCCTTATACTCGTATAATAATAGTTGATTAAAAGTTGGTAACATTTAAGAGTACGCACCTTTTTATTTCTTTAAATAAAAAATAAAATTTAAACTGGGTATTATTTACTATTTAATAACAAATACGACAAAAGTAGACAATGACAATAAATTTATAGAGCATTTTAACTAAGGAATGCTTAAAAACCCTCGATAAGCTATTTTTTACCGTTACACTATTAGAAAACTACACTGTTTAGGAGTGTATTGAGCTACACGAACGAAGTCCGAGTAATAGCTAATGTATAAATATAAATGTATCTTGACGCCCGTGTCCCCGAAGAGATAGGTAGAGATACAACGAGTGCATCCACGATTAGCCGAAGGTGCTCGGTCGGGCAACACTGTTTTTATCAGAAAACCGAAAAAACTCAACTGTGTATAAATATAGTTGACCAATAATTACATTTTTTTATGTATGTTCACTCGAAGTAAACCGTGTGTAAACCGATTAAGATTTTTTTTTGTTTCAAAGATTCTACTTCCTTGATGGTCACATATTAATTTGACGAAGATTTGATGTAGAGTTCCGGAAATACAGAAAATGATCCCATCAGATTTGTCCTGATTTTTCAAGCTCTTTATAGAAACATACATATCTTCATGCCAAATCCACTAACAAGCTTGCGTAATTTATAAACACCAACTTATATAAATGGTAATTTTATTTATGAAGGTGCTAATTTTATTAACCTCATGAACGGAATTCTGAATGTTAATATAGTACGAGAGACTAGAGATATACTTATCACTGACATTATGTTAATATTTGTAAGATAAATACATCAAAAAGTTGTTTACTTACCCCGATTTTTTTAGTGTTTAAAATTAAACCACAGGAGTAGCGCAAATATAAAATATATTTGTTATGTATCAGGGACGTTTGTGTTTTGTGGGGGACCTGGCATAATGCCAGAGGGGGCCGGTGTTTGCGCTAGTGTGTGGGGGCAACCGTCGCATCGTATGAAATCAAACGTCACATAAGGTAAGCAATACAAAACTGCAGAAAGACTTTAATTTTAACTACACTGCCGAAAAACTTTTACTGTATAGCATTTCTTCGCTTTGTGCATCCCACGCGACCATTGCATTCTTCCGGTATGAAATCAGATTACGTATTAAGTCTGAGCAAATAATTAATGAATAAAATGAATAAAGTGTTTATTCAGGACTAGTGGCCTACCCTGGCTTCGCACGGATTATGATATACATGTATTATACATATAAACCTTTCTCTTGAAATCACTCTATCTCTTAAAAAACCGCATCAAAATCCTTGGGTAGTTTTAAAGATCTAAGTCTACATAGGGACAGATAGCGGGAAGCGACTTTGTTTTATACTATGTAGTGATATGAAACTAAAATAATAAATACTTACATGATAGATACATAAAAACGATGCAGCTTTAATAAGCACAATAGACATTATTTTGAAAATGAGATTAGATACATTCGTATACTCGCACGACAAAATAATGATTTAATTCATCAACGTTGCAATTTTCTATAATTGCAATAGCGATATAGTATATACTTTTATTTTAAAAGAATGTATTCCTATTGATAACAATAATGTTGTTTTTAATTATTATTCTTTACATGCACTTAATGTTTTTTTTTATCATAAGATAGCAAACAAGCAGATGGGTCTGCTGATGGAAAGAGTCAACCATCGCCTATAGACACCAAAGATGTTAATTGTGCCTTGCTATCTTGTGGCGAGGTCTTAATGCCACATGCACAAGTTTACCGGCTACCTCACCCTCCAAGTGACAAGCACTGAGGCTATTGCGGTAGGAATAGGTAGGTAGGTATTATAGTTAAAATAAGGTACGTAAGTATGTGCAGATGTCGTTGCTGTGATATAGCTAATGGCGCAGCTTCCCCACCCAGTCACGAGTTAGTTACGCTCTTGGTTCATATAATTTATTTTTCATTTAAAAATAATTACTTTTAATTATATTAATAGGTCAAGGTAACATATATAACATATGAAGTGAAAATTTGAAGAATATTCCGCATTGAGTAGTGTAAGTTGTCATGTTAAAAGTTTGTCAATGTTAAAACTTACAATATTTAAAAGAAGTGTAGAAAACTATTATAAAATTTATTAATATTTTATAATCGTATTGTATAGTATTTATAAGCAAATTCCTATTCATGCCGCAATAGGGTCACTGCTTGTGTGTGCACTATGTCGTGTTCCGGTTTGGATGTTGAGGTAGCCGGTAAACTTATGCATGTGGCATTAAGACCTCGCCACAATGTTAGATGATAGTCGTGTAGAATCGTAGTTAGAAAAAGTATTTTTTATAGAACTAAATATTATTTCATTAATTCACCCACTGTAAGCCGAGACGTTGTCTAAGACGGCGGATTGCATGCAACAAATTTACATCGACCACCCGCAGCGGGCACAAATGAACCACAACGGCAGAAGTTCCAGGCTCTTTGTAACCGTATTGAAGTGCTTGGATCTCGTTGTGTTTTAATTAGACTTTCATTTTATTACGGAAGCAAGGCACTGGAATCTAATGAAGTGGCCTTAGTATGTTTATATATTTGCCTTTTTATAGACTTGGGTATTGCTTTCTGTGTATATAATGTATCAACAATATTCAATGTAATTTGACATAAAACTGCGTCGTATTTGATGAATAAATATTGTTGATAAAAAAATGGTTTCTGTAGTTTACACTACGAATTCGATGAACACTAAAGTACTGAATAGTATTTTTTTATATTATAATGTAGCAAACGCAAGCAGATGGCTCTCCTGATGAAAAAGACGACCATCGTTTATATACACCATAGCTGTTAATAGTGAGTTGTTATGCAACTTGCATAACTTGAGCGGCTATCTTTCCCTCCAAAATGGAACAAGAAAATTACAAGCACTGATGCTATTACGGTAGGAATAGGTAAAGCGGTTGTACCAGACCCTGGCGAGACAATGCAGAACTCTACCACACAGTAGTCACGATAGTAGTGATTAGCATATCCAATTGTTCACATCTTATGAACTGTCTGGTAGAACGGCGGATGTTTTACTCTTCAAAGGGGGGCCGGACCAAAATGGGGAAAAGGCAAGTAACCAGAACGGAAGTAATTGTTATGGTAAATGGTAAAAATTGTGCTGAAACCAAACAATCTTGAATGTGCTTCAGCAGCGATGGTAGGTACACTGAGAACGTAGAGAAGAGGTGTGCCCATGCACAGAATGAATGCTTTAGGTTCCTAGAGTGCCCGTCTAGCCCTGCACAATTATGTTCTTATCCGAATGCTATTGTATAGATGCGAGAGCGAGGTATGTCAGAAAGGGTATGCGAAAGCTGGTTTAACGAGTTGGAAATGAGAGCGTAACGAAAAGTCGGAGGTAAAACACTCGCAGATCGCTTTCGTAATAAGAAAAGGAGATATAGTGAGAATAAGAAAGATATTGTTACACAGACATGTTTCTGATTCCGATTATACTATATAAGTATATATATGTGTTTTCGCACTGTTAGAAAAAAATTCGAAAAAAGCTCCCGTGTTAAAAAAAATATAAAACTTTTTAAACAAAGAAAAATATGGACACTGAGTTTGAACCAGCGACCGATCTGGCCATATGACATTATATACACATGTATACAAAGAGTATATACACATGTATACAAAGAGTATACAATCACTTCGTTTTAAATGTATACTATACTATTTTCTTTACGGCTGAAGTCAGTTGTCAAACTTAAAAAAGATTTTATCACAGGCGATCGCTCGTATATAGTTAAAGCGTATTATAGTTAAATCATAAAAATGAATTTCAAACAGAGAAATATTCGGAACCCTTATTATATCTAATTATAATCCAGCCTTAAAGGCTGGATTTCAAAGTAGATGAATCCTCAGATTAGGGCAATTAATTAACAAAGACTACAAGTTGTTAAAATAAAACCACATTAACTTGAAATTTTGCGCCGTGCTCCGGGGTAAAACTACTCACCATGTTGTAGTGCAATTAGGATGATAAATTGTAAGTAATCACATGTAAATGTGAACGTTTCTTTACACGTAACCTTTAAAAACGTATAATAATAGGAGTTTTGAAACTTATAGTAATAGATGAAGTAATAACGCTCAGCAGTATTTAAAATTATAAAATTCCCGCTTCTGTTAAACTAATTTTACAAGCTGTGACTTTTCACTTAAGCTGGGTAGCTTAAGCGAAATGTCATAGTTTGTATAAATCCAAATTAGAGATGTGATTTTATAAATTAGATTTCAATGTCGTACTAATTATTTTAATCAGGCTTCTCAAATTACTCGATATGCAATAAGTAACCAAAATTATAATACTAATAGCAACGTTCAACTTTACAACAATCTTAGTAAGTAGTATAACGGTGTTAAATAAAGCTATGCAGCGTGTATATAAATATGCATCATGTTCGCAGAACGAAAATAATAAGCGCTGGCTTGGCGGCTGACAAATTATTTACTGCTTTGGAGTAGTGTCGTTATAACATGACGGCGTGTCGTAGCGATCTGTCTCTCTAGTGCTACACAGTGCTACGAATTTCGCTATAATATAAATGTTTATCAAGATTATTACTGTAATAACCACACGGCCTTAAATACTTGAATGGTGAATACGGGACTAATGATACTCCATCACGAAGTATTATATCCTAAGGGCCCGCGTTAGCCAGACCTTCGTCATTTTATTAAACCTGAAAGCACACATTATTTATTTATTTAGCACAATTATTTATTTAGCAGCACATATTCCACAACCAAGGTAAGAACGATCAAGGATTATGAAATTTTGATGATGGTTACTTTGGCAGCTAACAAGTAACTAAAGTGTGTACCTCAGTTTCGTTAAAGTATTAAGGTCAGTTTTTTGGTTATTTCACTTTCCGCCGTTGCCGCCATTACATATTTCTGATATTTTTCTTATAGGCTTTGACACTTTTAAGTAGCAAAAGAGAGAAAGTGTTTTCAGGCTGATACCGGCTGCGCTTAGACGCTCAGAACTAAAGTTATTTATTCTGACTGTCTTACTTAGATTAATATATTATAAAAACTCACATGTATTATATATTACAAAAACCAATGGTGTAAATTTTAAAACAACTGTGCAAAACATCCCTGAAGATGCTGTAATCAGCGAAACCGGTTGGATGTAATTAACTATATTAAATATTAAAGTGAACTGGAAGTACATGTGAGTTTTTATAATAGGTATATTATAATGCAGTTTCACCAAGCGCCGACGATGGAAAGTATACATTACTTAGATTACTAAGATTAAAATGAACTTATATCTGCCGAACATGACTATTAACCTGTTTCAACGTGTTGTGTCAACGGTTTACGCAACAGTTACGGATATTAAATAAATTTAAATAAATAAATATCGCTGGACAAATTACACAAATCGATGTAACCTTAAGAATTTTTTTTGCTTATATTATCATGGATGTTAGTCAACGATACTAATACATAGAATACATACATAATAAAACACCCAAACCCAGAAATGCAAATATCCACGCTCATCACACAATGTTTGTCCCTGTTGGGAATCGAACCCGAGCCCTATCGATACGTTGCCACGTTCGCTACTCGACCACCGTAACGGGGCTTACAAAAGAAGCGGGAATTCTTTTGTTTTATAAATACTGCTGAGGGTTATTTCTTTTTACTATAAGTTTTAAAACTCCTATTATAATACGTTTAAAAAGGTTACATATAAATAATATTTCACATTTACATGTGGTTCTTTACAATTTATCCTAATTGCCATGAGTAGTTTTACCCCGGAGCACGACACAGGATTTCAAGTCAACCTGGTTTATTTTGATAACTTGTACTCTTTGTTTATTAATTGCCGAAATCTTAGGATTAATCTACTTTGAAATATAGCCTTTAAGGCCCTTTGGGATTATAATTAGGTACTGAATATTTCTCTGTTTGAAACATATTTTTAAGATTTAACTATGTTACGCTTTAACAATACATATACATATTTAGTCAAAAAACCAAAGTATAGATCAATAAGTATTATATAAATAGTATATTAAAACTATATATAATAGTATATTAA
Organism: Apodemia zela; assembly: GCA_018236825.1. NCBI lineage: Eukaryota > Metazoa > Arthropoda > Insecta > Lepidoptera > Riodinidae > Apodemia > Apodemia zela. The sequence goes on from DWBA01001442.1 coordinate 8,319, forward strand.
AAATAAGTTAAACATATTAAATTATTTTTAGCTATATAAATCTGTACTATGGAAGAGCTAGCAGTTACCTACAGCACAAGTAATAACTGCAGTAGGTACTGCGAGATTTGCCGCACAATATACAGTGTGTAAAAAAGCCATGTCCGATCATTAAAGGTATTGTTTGGTATTAGAGCAATCATCTAGATCTCGTAATGTCATAGACCTACGTGTATGCTCCTTTCGGGTCGGACAGTTTTTTTTACACACTGTATAATTATTAGCCATAGTGTAAGTAACACAAATAATTTATAACACAAACAGTAATTTGTTATCATTATTCGTGTTAATTTTATATTTTGTGTTAGTTATTGATGAAAATGAATTATTTTATAGTGTAATAGGTATAACACTCGTTAGTCAGTATAGTTTTATAATTCAATTATTTTATTTATTTACTACATTTACAAAAATATACTTATTTTTATTCTAAACATTCTTAAACCTATAATGACAGGTTTATGCGGATGTCGTACACTTCACAAATAAATTTACAATAATAATCTAAGCTTAAACATTCACATTATTTCAACGCACCATGTTAACATATTTTCTGCACATTACATTTATTGGGGAGGGACGTTGCGTACCTGTATTTAGATCCTAAATACAGGTTGCTCCTATTGACAAACATGTTTTTTTGTGAGTGTTTGATATAGAGGTATAAATTTACAAATGATTTAATTAGATTTTTCTTTGTTCAAAAAGGTTATAAACGCATAATTATTAGATATCGTGAAACCAGTACAGTGAAGTGTTTTTGTAATTAAAATTAAAATGCAGTTTCACCAAATGCCGACGATGAACAGTATAGAACATATTATAATATTATATAGTCGAAGTCAGTAATGTGCTTGTGTTACAATCACCTTCTTATTATATTAATTGTAATATAATATTAGCGAGCACTTAAAATTGAAAGCTCTGGCGTTGCTATTAATGAGCGTTTTAATTTTTACGTGAACGATGAATAATTTTAGTTATCATACGGTGAGCGCCATTTAATGCCATTAAACTTTTTGCAAATGTCAGTTGACATTTCCCTTAGGTTTCTCCTCTTGGAATGGAATTCCCCGGAAGTCCTCTGTAAATTAAGAACTGAAAATTAAAATTTCCTCACTCCCAACAGAAATTTAAAGTAAGAAATCTTTAAAATTACATATGAGGTGCTCAAAATTAAGGACGCAAAAAAAACATAAACTGAAATATGATTTTATAAGTGAACCGTCACTTACTTACGTACTTTGTAATGAAGTACGAGTAAAATGTAAAACCAAATTAAAGTATAATATTTAAGTAGTACTTAAATAATATACTTTAATTTGTTATTACTTTAAAAAATAATTAAGTAGTAGGGGTAAAGATACGCCCGTATTTCCGAAGAGGTAGGCAGAGGTAGCCGAAGATACTCTGTCCCATAATGTGATAGGTGGCAAGCCTATCGCCAACCGGGCACTTAAAAAACATATTTTTTATTCCCGACCCGGGATGGGATGGGAATCCAACCCGAAAACCGTTTCACAAAAATCTTTCTAGTAAATATATAGTAAATAAAATGTTTACAAACGAACGATACTCGGAAGATTCTAACAAGAAGTTGTTAGAATTTCGGTTACAAATATGAAAATATGTATGTGATTTTCGTTTCCCCTATTTCTAAAGAAGTATGCTGGTAACTTCATTTGCAAACATAAATGACCTAACCTCGATATCGTGCGGCGTTTTAACTCATACGGGAGGCAGGCGATTTTCGATGTCTGTTTACAATGGAATGATGAATTGTTTAAAAAACACAAATATGTAATGGCTGATACTTTTATCAATTTCTTTTATATCTATTTTACTGATCACGCGCAACATGAAGAAATATAACAATACTAGCTGCAGCGTGCAGCCCGCTGCATTATAAAAGTTTTTGGTTAATCCCGCGGACACGACAAATTTTTTGGGATAAAAAGTAGCCTATGTGTTATTCGCTATTCCAGTTCATCATCTACCTGTGTGCCTAATTTCACTCAAATCCGTTCAGTGATCCATACATCCAAACTTTCGCATTTATAATATTAATATAGAAATATAGGTTAAGAAAGGTTGAGTCAGATTTTGAATAACTATACTTTTCAAAGTCAATAAGTCAAATTTATTGTAAACAAAACAATTGAATTATTTACTGTTAATTATTAACAAAAATAATAAAGTATATCGCCTCTGTGGTCTAGTGGTTCGGTGTCGGAGTTGACCACACG
>DWBA01001443.1:0-10601 GCA_018236825.1 Apodemia zela
AGTGGTTTTGGCGTGATTGAGTAACAAACATCCATCCATCCATCCAAACTTTCGCATTTATAATATTAATATAGATAATAATATGACAACCTACGGCCTATTAAGCTAAATGATTTAAAAAAACTGCTTCGACAACGTTATGCGAGTTTGAAGGGGAAAAATAATTTGGTGAAAAAGAACGGTCAGAACTGTTTACCGCTTCGCTAATGCTGCACTCTGGCGTGAAAAAACTGCAGTATTATCTCCCATAGTGAGTGATATTGCATGGATGACACATGCCAAGACTAAATCGACTAAACTTTTTATCGGTAATCGGTTCTGACTAGTTTCGGACCTATATGAGGTACTTCAACAGTGTGAGATGGATGCATCAGCGGTTGTGTCTCGTGAAATTAAGTGTGAGTAAGCAGCTTTTTCATTATTTAGTGGTCTGTTGTCGGAGTTGACCACACGAGGTCCCGGGGTCAGGCGATTAAAAAAAAAAGTATTTTTTCAGTTTCTGATAAAATCAACATTGCCCGGGATTGGAAAAGTGCCCGGTTGGCGATAGGCTAGCCACCTATTACATTGTGAATATCTTCGGCTAATCATGGGTGCACTGGTTGTACCTCTGCCTACTGAACATACTTTTTTATGGAAATTAAATTATTTTAATTCTGGCGCAGAAAACTGGTAAACTTAGAGACGGGGATAAAATAGACTAATTTCTGGAAACACTGATAAAAGAGGTGAGAGCAATTTAACATGCAACTTCAAGCCTATAAATAGCGATTATTAAAAATACCTGATTAGTACCGGAAAATTGAGAGCGGCTTTAACTAAATCGAATTGCGTATGACTCAAGATATTTTATCATTTAGGCGCTTTGCACACAAAGGGGCGGGCGGGCCGGTCAATTTCGCCGCGAACGATAGCTCAAAGGGAATCCTATATTGCCAACGCACACAGAGGGCAAAAAAACCGCGCCGCAGGTGGCCGGCGGGCACTGGCGGCGCGGCATGTCCGCGGCTGCGGCCGCGGGTCACACTAACCAGTTTATATGCAGTCACGCAGACGGCGGCGCGGGGCGGCTAGCTCAAAAGTGCGAACAGACATTTTATACAATTTAAAGAATTTGCGAGGATACAATTTTATATCTGCATGTTTTATGTGAAACAGACCTTTGGTCAACCATTGTGAATTCAGTGGGTGTACCTAGTATTCTCTATTATGGTTGCGTCTTTTCCTTTTTTTGTACATAAAATAAGCAACGATTCGAATTCTCTCTATCTGCATTTTTACTGACGTGCTATTCAATAGAACAAACATCCTGAACTGACTGCCTCCGCCCGTCGTGTGCTTTGTATACGCGGCGAGGGCAGCTGCAGACATCGACGGGCAGACGCGGTTATTTTTTCGCGGACAAAAAACCCGCCCGCCCCGTCGTCTGCAAAACGCCTTACTATCAGTTGTTTACGCATACAAAACTTAACAAATTGAGTAGATTATTTAATTTAAACACATTTTACGAATTAATACACTTTGTGCATAAAAGTACATAATTGTATTCACAATATTCAATTTAAAAAAAATAACGTTTACAAATTATAAATATTCGTTATAAATTGGTCTTCCAAATGTCGTAAATGGACACTACAGCGAATATACACATAGATGAGGCGGGGATGCAAATCAGGGCCAGATTCACGTAACAAAATCGAAGTCTTTCTCGAGTCGAAACATTTAGGCTGCTCACACGTTTTCTTATACATTTAGCCGCGTTGTGGCACGACGCGATGTTGTATAGTGTTGATGTGTGTAATAGCCCTAAGCACTTCGACTCGATTGATGTTTTGTTACGTGAATTGGGGGCCTGGATGCTCCGATTTTCGATAAAAAAACAACATGATTCAGCATGGCCTACAAACTCAGCGCAAGAAAATGGCTCGAGAATGATGTTAAAAAGTATAATCATGCTCGGTTCCCTTGCGGGGTATGCAGAGTAAACTAAACTTTCCGGTTCACCTGTTAATCGGTTTGCAAGAGTGGTGATCCCCATTGCCGTATTTTACCAACCTGACAACGATTATTGGCTATTTCTAGCGGAACCAGCGGCTTTACGCGCTTATCCGAGGCATAGGAGTGGTAACACACCACCCACCAGACTCTGCTGCTACTGAGATTTGGGATTTTCGAGAAAACCCTCGAAAACCCCTCAATAATACTTTTGTCCGACCCGGGGATCGAGCTCGGTATATACTTATACAAAAACACAAAAAAATATCTAAAGTCATAAAAGTATCTTAATAATAATCAACTCTATTTTTGTATGCTATGGTTTAGTTTCGACTATTGCTTCGCTCTGCCGAGATATCGTAAAATTTGATTAGGTCCTTAGAAAATTCAACTTTAAGTTGATAGCCTTAAAGTTTAAAATTGCAAGACACATGCTGCTTATAAGATGTTTTGGTGACGTGGCGCGTCCATACGTTGGCTGTGATTGGACGAAATAAGACCACATATTTATTCGTGTTCTTATTTCATTAGCCACTTTTAATGCCGCGATCTCGAATCCGGTTATTTTTGATCGAAGGCTCCGATCTATATTTCTACCACCAATGTGAAGGTGGACAGTAACTCTCAGTATGTATACTGTAAATACCATATGAAAATAAGCCGAAGACATCGATAAAGCAAATGATAGGAGCAGCCTCCCCACCTCATTGAGTCACACTTTCAAGATTATATTTCCTATTTTATTTGAATGACCACTTTACAATCAGTGTCATTAGAGCTTAGGAAGAACAGAACTAGTGATTTAAAAAAACACTTGTATTGTTTCACAACTATAATTGATTTATGTTAAAATCAACATGTTTCGCCTATTAGGGCATCATCAGGGCTTTTAGGTTATGTTATTGGAAAATTATTGTACACACGTAAGACAATAACTAAATACAAGTACAACAGGTAGATACACATTAATTGGTTTTAAAATAAATAAATTACAGTTGTCTAACAGTACGAGTGTTTGTCAAAATCAATACGATGCAGGTTCACCAAATGCAGACGATGGAAAGTATAAATTATAGAACAGAACTAAATTACCAAACTATATGATCTAATGCAGTAACTGAACTTCATACAAATAGTCTAAAATAAATATTTACATATGTGACAAATAATAAAACACTTTTAGACCTATATTTCACTAGAACACCAGTGGCAGACAATCAGTCACGCAATTTTGATGTGTTGTGTTACCAAACGAAAAATATCAAAGCAGGTATCTGAATTGTCAGTGTCAAAATGGTCGTCGAAGAGATGACATGAACGGGTGCGAGGATAGGACTTTACGCCTTTAGGAGTACACCTACGCGTTCGTACGCGGCAGCTTACGAAGTAACTAATACCTAGTCTGTGGTGGCAGCGAAACAACTTGATTTTATCAGAAAACTGAAAAAACTCACTTTTTTAATTGCCCGACCCGGGAATCGAACCCGAGACCTCGTGTGGTCAAATCCGACACCGGACCACTAGACCACAGAGGCGATGATCTTACAGAGACTTGTATACATTTTACTGTTAGCACGACTGCAAACGACGCCACTGATGTCCAAGTGAGAAAAAGACTTTAAGCTAATGTTGCAGTCACAAATTTCGCATCGTATTTATGTCAGTGTAAGTTAACTTGCTTGTATGAGTAGTATTCCTATGCGCGTGTACACTTATCGTGACGTTACTATTATATACAATGTAATGTACAACTATGGAATCACTTCAGCTCCGATTCTGCTGCGCGTCGTTCATTATGTTATTGCTATGTTTTTCTCTACGAAAAAACACTGGAACTTATTTAGCCTCAAAGTATGTACATTATATTATTATAGTCATAAGGACTATTTTAGTATATACGTCACAATATCAATATAACACTTAAATCATTAATTGGATTAATTATAGTTTCTTTCTTTCCATTTATTGAGAAAAAGATAGCAATATTTTAAAATTAATTTGGACAATGCATGAATCGGAGTCAACTGATATTTTTTTCGGAATGACTGAATTGTTGGCTCTACAAGCTTCTAAAGAATCATCATAAATGTAAATGAGCAGTACTTTATATAAGACTGACTTAATCAGAATTTAAGGTTAAATTTCACCCCAGAGCCTGAATTAAAGATGCTATTAGAAAGACTGATTTTCGGCATACGGCAGTATCATGATCATTACGATGGCATCATAAATTATACTATTCTCGTTAATATGTGTAGGTCAATCATTTTGTAAGACCCCAGAAATGACTCCTCTAGATTTTGTAAGGGAGGATTATAGACTAAATATAACATTACCATTGTGTACCATCGTATTGGCACATCTACAGCTATAATATCGTGTTTCAGCTTCAGTTTGCAGGAAGGTTTAAATCAGGGTTTAAAATAACCGGTTAATAGAGGTCGGATAATATTTATTTTTGTAATAAGGATTTTAGAAAAGGTTTCGCTCGGAGCGTATGTGAAACGAGAGCGCTTAATAAACCGGTTTATTTAATTGTAAGCCACGCACAGCGCGGACAAAACATGGGAGCGGCAAACATCAAAGAAACATTTTTAAAACCTGCATAAAACGGTTTATTGATTCAAAACCCTTATAATTTTGGTCCATAAGAAAACCGTTATTTTTGTAGTTAAGGTAGAGACAAATCTTTACAAAACGCTTCCTATCTATTTGCGCTGATTTAGGTTTAAATAAATTAACCGGTTAACAAGCCCCGATTTAAATACCAGCCCTAAGGTTAGCGGAATTTATTTCTTACAATCAGGAGATTGAGTGATAAAGAGAGATGAAACGCAGGCACGCATTTACGTCAATACATCACATTTGCATTGTCTAAGCCTCAAGCAGCTCATATCGCGACAGATAAATGATAAAAATGTGCATCACGACTTCAACATTCAGTCTAGGTCTCGCTCACCGTGAGCTATATAAAAGCCTTATGTCTAACAGCGTTAACGCTTTATGAGTGCCATAGAAAAATCAGTCATTATACGAATACAAGCAATTAACATGCATGGTTCCCACCAAACCAGGTCATCTGTCCGATTTGCCAGCATTGTGCAAGTGGTTTGGAGCATCCGCAAATGCAAACTTCAATCTGTACGCTTCAGCTACCAGCATACTTATATTTGAGTCTGTCCAATTCTGTGTTGGAACATTCTGGAGAAGAATCATGAGTCCTTGGAAATCTTTTTCTAACATCAGTCTTTCTCTCCAATGGAGTAGAAAAGCAGCACAGACGTAGAGTTGGAAGATAGCAAAGCCATCAGACTCTGCGAGGTATGTATCCCATAATCGAATAGTGCAAGGTAATGGGATTTCTCTGGTTAAGAGATTATTCATCCACCGGAACGAAAACTGCAGGTAATCCACTCCGTGTGTTTGTAGATGTTCGTGCAATGGAAGGTCTATACGTCTAATGAGTTCTTTGAGCTGATTTACCTGAAAATAATTTTTTTGTGTTAAACTTTTCAATTGTCTCATGGTTTGCTCATGATCTTAACCAAAAGGTTTACTGCTAGTAAGCTTTGTCGGTCCCAGGATTGGGAAAAACTTTATATGTGTTCTTCCTAGTTTCCGACCGAAATTTCGGTTTGGTTACGGCCATAAAAAGAAAACCTACGGTTGTAGACTCGAGTTCCGTTCGGCCAAGACTCGAATCACATCTGATACTTTCTGTCTATTGTTCGCGTTCGTACAATTATATTTGTTTTTGAGAAAGTGAAAGACTTTTGCGATAATTGCTTTTCTAGCTATAAATCAATCTATCTGTTCAATTAATGGATGTGATTTTCATGTCTAAAGCGCCTCAGACTTGGACTACGTCAAGGCAAAATTAAATAATGAACTCTCCAAACCAAACTCCTTCCCCCCCGTGTTGGTCCAGGCTCCATTAGAAAGAATAGCCCATCAGCCATTCTGCCACGCAGTTAGTAAAGCGAACAATTAGCTATGCGAGTCCCTACCATCGTGGCTACTAGGTAGAGTTCTACATTGTCTCGCCTGGGTCTGGTATTCTATCCTATATATTCCTGCTACAACAGCATCAGTGTTTGTTATTGTCGTGTTCCAGCAAGGCAGGTAAACTTATGCATGTGGTGTTAAGACCCCGCCACCAGGATAGCAATGCACCATTAACATCTTTGGTGTCTATAGGCGTTGGTCGTCTTTTTCATCAGGAGAGCCATCTGCTTGTTTGCTATCTTATGATATAGAATAAAAATCGTCAAAGTCTCCAGTTGTGTTCGAGATTTTGTGCCTATAAAGTATATTGTCACTAGTTCATAGTACATAATTCATCAACCTTAAAAAATTGTCAATCTAATTCAAGTAGCGAAAGATAAACAAACAGACAGTTTGGTGCTTATCTTTGAGATTAATTAATTGTGTCCTTTAAAATGGAACACTTAAGATTATAACTGATAAGACTTAGCAAACTTATAATAGTTTTTTTCAAATAAAAATATAAGATCATTGTGGGTCACACCCTAATATGGGTCTTTATTTTCTAGTGTTACAACATTAACCGTTGAAGGCATGTAAAAAATTTAATAAACTCTTGTATATACTCTTGCATATAATCAATTCTTGTATATATAAAATCTAAATCTCGGAAACAGCTCCAATAATTTTCATAAAATTTAGTATGCAGGGGTTTCTGGCGGCGATAAATCGATCAAGTTAGGTTTCATTTTTTTTAAATGTTGTTTTACCAAAAAGAAAATATGGTCATCCTGGTACTAATAATTACTTGAAGTTGCTCTCTGCTCAAAACTCGACCGTAATTCTATTAATGTTAAAACACTAATACTTATCTCTATTAGACAAGTTATAGGAGAAACAAACTATGACTCAATTTTATAGATTCAGGCATTACTTTGCGAAAATCCATAATTCAAAGACGAAATTAAGGTATTTTATTTTGCAAATTTTGACGAAATCTTATATGTAACTGCTGAAATGCAACTGAAACAAAAGTGAGTGTAAGGTCTAAAAATTAAAGGAGACCCCAGCTACACAACTGTCCTCCCGCGTCAACCACACCTAATAAATTAAACAAATAAATTATCAAACTGTGAATAACCTAAACTAGTCTATAAACTATAGACTAGTTTAGGTTATTCAGCAAAAATTGTAAGCATATTTCAAAAACCAGTCCGTGAGGAGGGCACTGGTGACCTGTACCACAGGTATTGCTATATCTATTTCAGGGACCACGCTCTCACTAAGAAAGGTTTAGAATTAACACACTCGTACTTGGTTATTTAGAATGAATACTTTAAGACCTTTTGTAGTAAGACAAATTAATGATTTATGATTAATAAATTATAAACAAATTTATAATTAAACACATAAATTATGTACTCAACGCATGTTTTCTATTTAAATCTCCTTAAGGTGCTTCGATTCCGATGAACATTTTTATCTGTCCATCCTGATTATCACAAGGAACAAGCAATCGTTGTTATAGATCAGTAAAATGAGGCCATGAGATAACTACTCACTCGCCGACCGGCAAATCTATGAATGTCTAGTGACGGTACCACTACTACTAATTCATTATTAATAAGCATAATTTTACGATTTTTGCACATTACTGACATAAATTATTATTATTGTAATTTTTCCTGTACCTGGCACAGCAACGAGACTATGCAGCCTACTTCATGACATCAAACAAAAGTTACAAATTCCATAAACAAAAATCTACTGCATATTTGAAAAACCAGTCAAGTGGGAATTGGACTCACACACGTTGAGTTCCGTACCACCAAGTGATGTTAACTGAGGTTACTTGTATGGGGTATTTGGAATCTAACAGTAGCAGAAAAATAAAAATGATTAAAAACTTAAACACTTACCTTATATTGTATTCCCAGCTGAGCAAATATATAATTATCCTGTATGCTATCTAAAAATTTGGACAAGCACCAAAAAGAATCAGCCTCTATAATGTCCCTCTGCTCTTGAGTCAGGCTGTCCAGGGGAAAGTTGTCCAATTCCTTGCCCGGGGCAGCCTCTTGCAGGAAGACCATGAAAAATGGAGTTACAAGGTCATTTATACCTTGCACATATCCTGATGCTGGGTGACGAATAGCCCATATATATAGAATTCGTTCAAACATAACCTGAAAATGATAAAATTAAAAAAAACTTAAAATCTTAGTAAAGGTCCAGTATTCTCCCCCCCAAAGTATATAGCACCCCCAAGTATCGTAGAATACGTGAAGATGTCATTATTCAAGAATATATCATATATATCATATTGCAAGAAAAAAGCGACAGTGCAGTTTTTTTTTAAGACGATTCTTGTTTTGTCCTAAGGAAGTTTCTTAAATAGATTTTCCCCAATGTTGGTCCGGGCTCCTTTGAAGAATAGACCAACTGCCGTTCTGCCAGGCATGTTGTAAAACTAATAAACTATTGGCTATGAGTCATTACCATCGTGGCTACTAGGTGGTAGTCTTCAGCATTGTCTCGCCCGGTCTGGTACCACCGCCATACCTATTCCTCCTGCAATAGTGTCAATGGTTGTCACTGTCCTGATCCAGTTTGGAGAGTGAGGTAGTTGGTAAACTTATGCATGTGGCATTAAGACCTCACCACAAGATTCACCTCGCAACTATCTAATGATATAAAAAAAAAAAAATTACTAGATCCATAACAAAGTCTGCATAAAAAACCAAATGCCAAGCATTACAATCCAGACATTTGTCTTGCCTCCTCCACATTCATAACTTTCTTCATATAAATATACTTATCACCTTCCTGAAGATATAAGATTACCTTATTACCTGCCTAAGATTACCTAATAGATCACCTGCTCCACTTATGCATTTAGTATTACATACTCACCACAAAAATGGCAATGCATTATAGACTTATTTCATTTGTATAAGCGATTCGGGGAGCTGTCTGTTATCCTATGGATGTATCCTAGGTAAAACCATATTATTCTTTAAAATAAACATGATAATAGTGATTTGACACTCGTTAAATATTTTTTCAAGTCACTCCCCCGGGAGTGTGACTATGAGGAGAAAGGCTAAAGACAGTCCCGGCAGGGACAAACATTTGTGTGATGAGCATAGATGTTTGTATTTCTGGGTTTGGGTGTTTATTAAATATATAAAAGCATTAATATATGTATTTCTATGAATTAGTATCGTTGACTAACACCCATAACACAAGCAAATAATTTGCTTACTTTGGGGTTAGATCAGTTCATGTAATTAGTCCCAGAATATTAATTTATTTATTTATTTATGTTATACATAGTCGTTATAGAAAGGCTTAATAAAAAAAAGGACTAGCAGTGTATTTTTACAGATTGCTAAATGTAAATAGCATCTAAAATATGATAGTGTAGGACGAAAACGATGAGTTAAATTTTATTTAAATAAAACTTAGTTATGTTTAGGAGGTTGGTGTAAGAGAGCCTGTAAATAAAATTTAATTATCAATAAATGTCGTGCTAATTAAAACTGTCAATAAAACTTGAACTGACCCATAACACATGCAATTTTAATCAAAATTTTGTATAATTCTTGTTTAACCTCTTAGCCAGAAGGCGGCACGTTCATGCCATGGCCAATGTAGTGTATTAACAGAATTAGATATTTATAAATATTAAACATAATAGCTTATATATGTAGTAGTTAATCAAGTTCCACAGTTGCCACAGATTAAAAACCTAAAACATGTAATGAAGAATACCTGTACAGTAATTTGTTGAAACAAAGCCACAAGTGGACTCATCCTAGGTATATCAATGTGTATCTGTCTGTACGTGTCCTCTTCTCGTTCCGCATCATAGTACTGGCGTACAAGGTGCTTATAGTCTGCACGTTTTCGCTCTAAAGTGTCAGCTCTCCTTTCTGTATTAGCAGGCAGATAGCCTGCTAAGAGTCGCCAAGAGACTGCTCTAGTCTGTGAAAATGTTAAAAAATAATCATATAATTTTTTTTTATAAAAGAAAAGACAAGGCCTTATTTTTTAATAGCAGGGAAACCAGTTGCATTAATTAAGTCATTGGATAGCACCACACAGATGTTTCTCCTGACCGAACGAGACAACATTACTTAAAGACCTAGATAGAAGTTTAAATTTAGTGCCAATCTAAAACACAACAATTATAAGCATGTAAGCCATTGAGGCAAAAATAAATAAAGCATTGGTACCAAACCTAGGCAAGGCTTGCAGAACTCTACCACCTAGTAATCAAGATAAGATGGTAGTGCCAAGTGCCAATTGTCAATCGCAAGCCTTTTACAAAGTTCTTGGAGAGAAAGCGGAGGGTCTATTCATCGTAAAGGGTCTGCCCCCCTATTCACGTAACAAAAGAAATTCTCATTGAGTGTCTCATTGTGCTACGACGTGGCATAATGTGTCAGAAAATGTGTAAAGAGCCTTAAAGCCTAATTCTAGTAAATATAATAACTACAGCCTGCTGCATTATAAAAGTTTTTGGTAAATCCCACGGGAACTAATAATTTTTTCGGGATAAAAAGTAGCCTATGTGCTATTCCAGATCATCATCTACCAGTGTGCCAAATTTCATCCAA
>DWBA01001444.1:0-10601 GCA_018236825.1 Apodemia zela
TCCCGAAAAAATGAGTCGTTCCCTCGGGATTCACCAAAAACTTTTATAATGCAGCGGGCTGCACGCAGCAGCTAGTATACTATAAAAATTGTCATCAAAGTTGTTAACCAGGTATTGTAATTGTTATAAGTGATAAGAGACATACTACTACTTCTCCTCTAACTTGTTCTACCTACTGCTTTTTTCGCGTGCGGTATATGTTTATTTTATTGTGCTTGTTGTATCAATTTTCTACGCAATATTCACACATTAATATCACTTGTTTAAAATATATAATAAAACACACGCGATGCTAGTAACAGGGAACAGCTGTAGCTCTTCTGCTATAAGGACTCCACACTTTCCGAAACACATCTTTCGCTTTATTCACACTCATACATATTATATGCGAATGCAAATGCGAATATTATGAATATGGAAAATAGAAAAGGAGGAAATTCTTATCTAAATCAAGGAAATGCATTTCAAACGGAGATAAAATAATAAGATTTTCCTCGTGAAGTGTATTTTTAATGGCTTATACCGATTTAAAGTTTAAAATAACTTCAAACACTTGTGACTTGTTGTGCTTTTAGTACGATAAAAGAAAACTAAAATATTATATAGCTATATGCTATTCGTATCAAATTAATCGATACTGTCAAGGAACTGTCACCAAATCCGGCGTAATTGCATGAAAAGAATTATGAATATGGTCAGTCCGTCGTATAGGTGATCGGTTCTCTCTTAGCGTTTAAAGATATGTGAGTATGTAGATCTGTGTATTTATGTGGTATTCTGATGTATCCATGTTTGTTTGTCTGTTTCGTTTTCACGGCTAAACTGCTGAACCGATTTTGATAAAATTTGGCAAAGAGATTGCTGAAGAGCCAATGTCAAATATAGTCTTTTTTTTTAATCAACCCTTGAGGGAATGAAATAGGTGATAAAAATTTGTATGAGATTATATTAATAATAAAATTATTAGGATAAAAAGATATGACTATTTATGTCGCATATTTTGCGATTTCAAAAGGAAATCGAAAACTATAGGGAACTTCCTGTTGACCTAGAATTATGAAAGGGTATTGTCCACCACAGGCTTTGAATGACCATGCGTTTTTTTAAAAACTATTTTTACTAAAAAAAAAAAAATTATTTACAAAAAATAATGGTGCTATTTTAAGAACTGGAATTTTAACTTAACTTAAAAATAAAACCATAGTAATTAACGTCAAATGTCGTCAATATTTTAACTTTTACCATGCTAAGTATGAAATATTTTTTTCATTTTCCTGCTATTATTTTATTATAAATAATTTTGTTTATATATCAAGCATATAAAATACCAGTCAATAAACAACTGAGTTAATGGTCACATGGAGCCGAGCAGTCCATACAATGGGGTCGAATCCCTTTACCGGTTAGTTTACCCTCCAAGCCGTAACACAACATCGACAAGCACTGACGCTGTTGCAGAAGGATGTAAAGTGGTAAAATCTCGGATGAGTTGTTGCGAAAATCTACCAGCTAATAAATATTTTCAAAGATTTTTCTATTAAGAAAAACGCCATAACATTTCGCTGGAAACCCGGCACTTTGATTGACCGTAAGGCAGTCAACACGAAACTTTTTACAAATCAGAATATGCAGCGTGTGATAAAGTCGAGATCGACAAAAGTGGTTTGACCAATAAGAAGAATTATTAATATGTCGACGTTTATTCGACGCGACGCGCGATTCTTATTGGTCAAACTTAAACCAAACCTGGTTTTATCGATCTCGACATTATATCACACGCTGCTTATCCTGAGCGGGCAGATCTTGTCAGACTTCTGGCACCAATAAAACACCGATGGATATTACTCAATTTTATGCATTTATAAACTAACATTCTTGGTTCGACATTACTCCATCATCTCGTCTAGAAAAGTTTCAAAACAGTACCTGAAAATGAAAAATGTTATTCAACGAGCTTTCATTGTTCGCTGCGTAGTTTACTTTTCACAACTACTGCGAAACGTTGTTTAACGGGAATCAGAAGAGAACGCTTCACTGTAATACATCGAAATAGAAACTTATTCAAACAATGAGCGTGATTTACGAGTAAACAGACTTGTGTTCCCGGTTCCGAAATTTCCAAGGGCAGGTATACTAAATTGCATTGGATAATGAATTCTACACAATTGTTATAAAGTTAAATTTACCGCATCTCTACTTATATGTTTAGGTATGGCTACAATTTTGTTTTTGAAGTTTATCTCGATGCGATGAAAGTGTAATTTAGCGTGTGTAAATTTAGGCTACGATGTAAGATGTTGGCTGCACTCCTCAAGGCTCCCAGCCGTCTTGGAGTTCGTTTACAAACAACACTCTTCTGTTTTTCCGTACGTTTATGTAACATTAAATAATTTCAAGGTATATTGTTAATTCGTATTTTAACACGCAAAATGCTCATTGTTTTACTAAGAATATGAGTAAATAACAGCTAAATAAATCCCTACTAAAAACAAGTTTCAATAAATTTGACGTTGTTAGACTGCCTTGACGGTACAAGGGTTTATTCCAGTCGGTATGGACATTTTATATCGTAAGATAGCGAACGAGCCGATGGCTATTCTGATGGAAAAAAACAACCATGACCTATACCAAAGATGTTAATGTTGAGTTATCCTTGTGCCGGGGTCTTATTGCCACATACATAAGTTTACCGGCTACCCTACTCACCAAACCGGAACAGGAGAATGATTAGTGACACTGACGCAATTGCGGCAGGAATAGATAAGCCGGTGGTACCAGACCCGAGCGAAACAATGCAGAACTCTCACAACATAATAGCCACGTTGGTAGTGACTCGCATAGCCAATTATTCGCCTTTTACGAATCGCCTGGCAGAACGGCAGGGGGCCCGGACCAACACGGGGTAAATAAGCATGAGAATTGAGACCTAGCCTAAAACACTGGAGTATTGCATATTTTTTGTAGGTAATATATGCCCTCAATTTGGCCTCGACAGAACCCGTGTTTTTTAGCCAGGAAAATTATTTATAAATAATCGTTTTTTAGGTTTTTTTTATCGAAATCTGTTTTATCTAAAACTAGCCGACCCTAGCCCACTTTGTTGGGCATTGTTCAATCATAATAAGATATAGCCTGTAGCACTCCTGAATAATGTAGCTTTCTGATTGTGAAAGAATTTTCATGATCGGTTCAGTATTTCCGAATATTAGCCCTTACAAACAAACAATCAAAGTTACCTCTTTATAATATTACTAGCAGTTCCCCGCGACTTCGTTGGCGTGACCAAAAACATTATTTCTCTTTGCTTCATCGGGTAAAAAAGTAGCCTGTCACTCCTGGATAATGTAGCTTTCTAAGGGTGAAAGAATTTTCGAAATCAGCCCAGTAGTTTGGGAGCCTATTCAATTCAAAGAAACAATAAAATTTTTCCTCTTTATAATATTAGTACATATCGCTTCTTTGCTTTAATAACGTGACAAGTTTGAAAGCTCAGTTTTTTTTTAAATTTTATAATTGAAATGTCCGTGTTTGATTTTATTTTTTCTGAAAACGCGATATGTCTGACGCCAATAATACCGAACTTAAATGAGCGAAAGAGACAGAGTAACCATGGTATATTTGGTAAATCGTAAATTTAAAAAATGCTCTTTTTTTAAGATAACACGTTATTGAAGCAAAGAGGCGATATATAGATTGCTTGGTATAAAAGTTGTGCGCCACCATGCCCACTACAAAATCAGTTCTATGAAAATTTATGTGAGATTATTAGTTTAGTAGTGCATTGAAATTATACACCGGGATTTCTTTTTTCTAAAATTCAACATAATATTATGTTCAACCTATTGATTTTCAAAGTAGTTAATCATGTGGGTAACGCTGATCCCGAAATAGTCATACAAAGTTTATCGTCCTTCATCGCAAATTTTATTCGCAATTCCTGATCTCCGAAAAATAAAGTGGGTACTTGCCTTTTCGATCTTTCCCACAAAACGCACGGTGGGGAAAAAATCAGCTGGATTGATTCAACGAGTATTTTAAATAATCAATCGACAAGAAAAAAATCGCCTATAAAAATGTTCATTTTTGGACGATTTAAATTTTTTCTGATAAACAAATAGGAATAATTCCTTAATTTGGGTCGTATGCATGTTGGCAATACACGCAATAAAAAACAGTTACAATATCTCATTTACGAACCGAGATAAGGATATTTTTAAGTTTATTCAAATTAAGATTATTGACTGCCTCGTGGTTTAGGGTTAGCCTATTCGGCTCAGATCTTGAGGTCCCGCGTTCGAATTCTCAATAAAAAGTGGTATTGAGGGTTTTTCGAGATTTTTCTCGAAAACTCAAAATCTCAGTAGCAGCTCGGCACGCATGTAAAGCCGTCGGCCCCGGTTATCGCTAGGAAAAGTCGATAATCGTTATCAGGTCGGTGATACACCTAGTAATTGCAACATTTCATGGAATAAATGATTGAGTATTGAAGTCTGTAAAATGCGCCCATGGGGATCACTACTCATCTCGCCAACCGACAAACCGGTGAATCGTAGTTAACCGGAAAGTCTATAGACGTTCGGTTTGCTCTGCCTACCCCGCAAGGGAACCGGGCGTGATGATACCTTTTATAATAAAATTTAATTTATTTATAATATGCCATTCTTTACTAGAGGTAGAGGCCTCTGTGGTCTAGTGGTCTGGTGTCGGATTTTTCAGTTTTCTGATAAAAACAATGTTTTCCGGGATTGAATAAGTACCCGGTTGGCGAAAGTCTTGCCACCTATCTCATTGTGGGACCGAGTATCTTGGGCTAACCGTGGGTGCACTCGTTTTATCTCTGCTTACCTCTTCGGAGATATGGGCGTGAAGATACTTTACTAGAAGCCATACTCTACAAGATGTTTGGAGATCTGATAATTTTGCAATAAAATATTACCTATACACCCGTCGATTTAGGAGCTTAACACCATTTTCATTATTTTTATGTTAAACGTCTAAATTGTAAAATATTTCATTTAATTTGGCTACCTCTGTCAATAAACTATTAAGCTAGTAAAAACTAATGAGATTTATGTTCCTTAGTGATTAAATAGGGAATTCATTTTACCGTCACACCGCAGGGGTGGCCGCCCGCGGTTCTGGTCTATCGTCATTATTGATAAAATTCTTACACTGAGCGATAATTGTTTTACCCTACATTCCTTGACTGTATGTTTTGATTTTATTCGTGTTTGTGCGAGATACCGTAAAAATAATTGTGAAGTATAATAAGAATAACGCTACGAGAAGGTTGGGAGGGTTGACTGCCTCATGGTGTAGGGTTCAGTATGCTCAGCTTACATTTTAAAGTTTTGGGTTCGATTAATGATTCGAGCAAAGTATTGGGGTTTTGGGGAAAAAAATCAGTTGCAGACCGGAGTGGCTGTTGTGTGTTTCACTTTCCTCGGATGAGCATGAAGAGTTGTCGGGCACAGTTATAATTTAATAGTATGTTATAAATATTACATGCCTCGTTGTCTGTTTGTGGTACGTCATGAGGTTCATTCGATATCCGTGGCACAAACACTGGACTTTTGCTGCTAAATTTACCAAAATGCGGCGATTGGGTTCCCCATCCATTACGCTAGCTGTCAAACAGGTGAATCATGGTAAATCAGGAGTGCCTTTTGACGTTCGGTCTAGATCCAAGAGGGTAGCTTCGGTCTCGCCTGGACGTTGATGAATCAATGAGTCAATCAGACAATTAGGGCTTTCCTTTTTATATGTATTTATAAGTGAAAGTTTTTCACACTCACAGTTCAACGCATTCCGATTCAAAAAAATAATAATTTTCTATTTAAATACTTTAACCCCCATTATCTTATTAAATATTAATTTTATAATCATTTTGTAACTCTTTGAGAACCATAAGTTTTTCTAGATGAAAAATCATGCATTTTTTTGCAATGCAAGAGGGTGGGGTGTGTCCCCTCCCTTAAATGAACATAAATAAACGCTCCTGTTCACTACGATCTACTATTTTATTGACAGACAAAGTCCATGGACTACAATCGTTATAAATTGTCAAATGCAACGGATCCTATCGTTGCATTTGACAATTTATAACGATAGCAACCAAGAACAGCTTTACGTGTTTTTACTACTCATTTTGATTCGGATCTGGAGATTGAACATTCATGATCTGAGTGGAAGGTAAACTTGCATGCATGCTGGCAACATCATAGTGATAAGGGTTCAATGGCACACTACCAACGAATTTTGAGGTTCGAAGACATTCGACCAATGCGGTATCAAAATCAACATAAAAATAAATAACATGAAATATTATTACACTAAACGTTTTACTAACACCATGACTACTAGATGGTAGATTCCTGTAACAACTCGACTGCCCGCTTAGGATAAGCAGCGTGTGATCTTGTAGAGATCAATAAAAGAGAGGTTTGACCAAAAATTATTAAGGATAGGTACTAGCTGCAGCGTGCAGCCCGCTGCGTTTTTGGTGAATCCCGCGGGAACCACTATTTTTTCCGGGATAAAAAGTAACCTATGTGCTATTCCAAGTCACCATCTACTTGTGCGCCAAATTTCATCCAAATCTATTCAGTAGTTTTTTCGTGAAAGAGTAACAAACATACATCCATACTCACAAAACTTTCGCATTTATAATATTAGTAGGATTAGTATGATAGGAAGTAGGATAAGTAGGATAGTACCTATAGGATTATACCTATGTTGTTTATTCGATGCGTCGCGCGATACTTATTGGTCAAACCTCTGTTTTATCGATCTCGACATTGTCACTCACTGCTTATCCTAAGCGGGCTGAACTTACTTGTTATTTGTTAATTACATTTTTCGTCAGTGATAGCACTGTCATGTTTCATTATTTTATTTATTTATTTTATTTATTCACAAATCCACAGCACTTGTACAAAATATAATTTAAACTACTACTACTAAACAGAAGGCCAATTAGCTACGGATTTACATTTTTTATACAATTCATAATAAAAATAATACAGATGCTAAAAACATGAATTAGTTTATGTTAGGGTGTGTGCACAGGCTAATAAATGAGTGTATGTGTGTAAGTGTGTGTATGCGTATGCGTGTGTGTACATGTGTATGTGTGTGAATGCGTATATGTAGTGTGTTAGTGTATTTGGGTGTGCATGTATATGTATTTGAGTGTGTATGTGTGTTTAGATATGTATGTCCACATAAACGAGTATAAATAAGTATATCATTAACATCCATGGTGTTTATAGATGGTGGCTACTGGCTATCTCTTACCACCATACGGATATGGTGAACAATTTGCTTGTTTGTTATGCTATATTTAAAAAAAAAGAATAAGTTTTTTTTAATTATAATTTATAATGGTAAAGTTGTTAATCTGGGTGTCGTTACCTAATGGGAGCTATAGATAAAACTAATAAAGTTTTACGATTCTAACGCACGAAAACTACTTTACGATAAAAATATCGAATCTTCATTTACTTATCAGCCTTCAAGTGCTTTCATAGTGTCATTAACTTGTGAATAGCGCCGACAGAATTCACATAAGCCGCGTTAAAGGTTGAAGCACACATATCGATTTGGAAGCGGATCGTCACTGCCTAGCGTTATTAGTTATTAATTACAATATTTTAATAAACACACTTGTACTGTTTCACAATAAATTTTATTGTGAAACAGTACAAGTGTGTTTATTGAAATATTGTAATTAACATGGAGTTTCACCAAGTGCCGACGTCAAAGAGTGTAGAATTTATTAGTTATTACTTATTACCTCCTGCGCCACAAAATGTAATGCACATACACACACTAGCAGTACTCAAATCACACCCATTATGAAACATTATTAGGTACCTAATAATATCACTTAGTTTTTTATTGCATAGGATAGCAGACAAGCAGATGGATGGATGGTTTTCTGGACAGTGCCTCTTTCACTATGAAGATAGACGGGAAGATGCCCGTCACAAGAGAAACTATCACCCGGCCTGGATCAACACGAGAAAATCACACATAATTTTTAACACAATAAATGTATCTAAAGGGTATTGTCCACCACAGGCTTTGAATGACCATGCGCTTTTTTAAAAACTATTCTTACAAAAAATCTTTATTTTATTTACAAAAAATGATGGTGCTATTTTAAGAACTGGAATTTTAACCAAATTAAAAAATATAACCATAGTAATTAACGTCAATATTTTAACTTTTACCATGCTCAATATGAAAATTGTTTTTCATTTTCCTGCTATTTTTTTATTATAAATAATTTTATTTACATATCAAGCATATGGAATACCAGTCAATAAATAACTGAGTTAATGGTCACATGGAGCCTAGCAGCCCATACAATGTGGTCGAATCCTTTTACGTTCCATTTAAAACATAAGTTTCGGGCTTTTGTATCATTAACATTCTAGTATCTTCTGTGTGGTATGTATGTATGACTTATGTCACAGGTTCTAATTGAACCTATTTCAGGCATCGGTGTGTTACAAAACTCGAGCGCTTGAAGAATGTAGGTCTCGGCTTTATTTTTGATCTAAGAAAATTTTACCATGTTTTATTTCGTAAGCGCAGGAACGCCTATTAAATTTGTTTTTTTTTTTATAAAAACAGCTAATGTATGGCAGGTGGGTTAGCTGATATTAAGTAGAGACTACTACTCATGAACATGGATTAGGGGTTGTTGCCAATGCCATACCGGCTTCTGAATTGTCTGTGTATCCATATCCGTCAGGAAGTTGATGTCGTGAGTTTATTTCGAGGTGAGAGGATGCCATTATAATGCTAATTAGTGTGAATATAAAGATGATTATTTGTTCCCAAATTGGTATGTGTGCTACAGACTTTAAATGTAGATAACGACGGTAACACTGAGCTGGCCATTGTTCCTCTGTTAATGGACCACCCGTTTGATACAAGGTGGAATCTTCGCAAAAACAGTTCCGAAATGTCAATGCCGAAAAAAGGAACGAGAAAAACTGTATGCCGACCTAACGAAGAATTTCTTAAAGTATTTATCTCAGGCTTTCACAGTTCGACAGCGTAGAGTTATATGGATGGGATGCCCTTCTAATTAACTTACATCAATGAAGTGGAATATATTCTACAAGTCGATGTTTGCAGCTTTAAAGAATAGACCAACTGCCGTTCTGCCAGGCAGGTCGTAAAAAGTGACCAATTGGATATATGTGTCATTACCATTGTGACTACTAGGTAGTAGAATTCCGCAGCGTTTCGCCCGGGTATTTGGTACCATCGCCTTACTTATTCCTGCCCCAATTGCGTCAATGCAGGTAGCCGGTATATTGATGCAGGTGGCATTGCCATCCATTTTTGGTGTCTGCAGGCGATGATTGTCTCTTTCCATCAGGCGAGACATCTGCTTGTTTGCCATCTTATGCTATAAAAAAATAAAAATATAAAAAAAAATCTGCCACACAATTTTGATATAACATATTAAGTCTGAATGATATACCGACTTTGGTTCTCTTATTCATTTTTTTATTTTAATTTTACTAAAAAGTATCTTCACCTCCGTATACCAGCAGAGGTAGGTAGGTGTACAAACAGTGGACCCACAATTAGCCTAAGATACTCGGTCCCACAAAATGATAGGTGGCAAACCTATCGCCAACCTGGCACATATCCGATTCCGATTTTTTATCAGAAAACTGAAAAACACATTTTTTTTAATTGGCCGACCCGGCAACGAACCCAGGACCTCACCGACACCGGACCACTAGACGACAGATGCGACTTTTGGATGGATTTATTTAACAGTTAATTACTCTCCAAACCGAATCACCACAAGTGACTATAATAGTGACAAGCTTTGACGCTATTGCGATTTGCGGCAGAAAAATGCAAGGCGTTGGTAAAAAACTCGAGCGAGGACTTGTAGTAGAGCTCAACTACCTAGTAGTCACGGTACAGACATATTTGGCCAATTTGTAGTGTCACTATTTCTAAAACATTGATTAATTATCATAATAATGAAAGAAATTAGACTGCCCCCTGGCGTAGGGTTTAGGCTCAGATTATGAGGTCCCGGGTTCGATCTCTGGGTCGGGCAAACGTGCTATTAAGGTTTTTTGGAGGTTTATCTCGAAAATCCAAAATCTCAGTAGCAGCTTTTGGCGGGTGGTGTGTTACTACTCCCGTGCCTCGGATGAGCACGTAAAGCTGTCGGTCCTGGTTCTCGCTAGAAATAATCGACAATCGTTAACATGTCGGTAAAATGCGGCGATGGAGATCACCATTCATCTCGCCAACCGATTTATTTGTTTGCCCAGAAAGGGAACCAGGCATGATGATACTTTTTTTTATAATGAAAGAATAAGGACGAGTAACTCATTACAGTGTTGAAACAATGTTCATTAATAGGAGGTTTTACGGAAAGCTCGGCGCCATCAGTACAAAATGTAAACAAACCGCTGTCATTGTAATCGTTATACGTTAATAGATCTTTGTATAGAAACGTACACGTTTGGGAAGAGTTTATTATAATCACTACATTTCAAGCACAGACTAGTAGAGAGAACTAAATTGTTTTAAATATAATAATATAACATCCT
>DWBA01001445.1:0-10598 GCA_018236825.1 Apodemia zela
TTATCAGAAAATTGAAAAACTCATTTTTTTTAATTGGCCGAAAAAAAAATTAATCATATTAAATGTCAAGAAATGTCAATTATGGCTCCTAATACCAATATATGTTTTTTGTATGCTCAGCAAAGAGCATAACTTTATAAAATTGAAAAAAAAAACTGCTGCATATTTAATTAACTTTTCAAATGAGTACCTTACATACCGATATCTTTAAAAGATTATAGTTTTGTTTAAGTCTAAGAATATTTTATTGTATTTACTCACATAGGACTAAGAATAATTTAGAATAATTCATCAGTTTTTTATGTAGAATCCGTGTCTTGACTGATACGGTCTGTAATATGCTAGTTTTGGTTTTTAATTCAGATTCAATTACGCATTTGATATCATTTTTTTATGATATTGTGTCAGTTTTCAGTTTAGATAAAATAATTTATTCTTCGTAAATTAACGTAAAAGTGATTAAAGAATCTCTTTATGAATTTCATTATACAAAAACCAGTTTTATTTTATACAATTTATTTACTAAAACCCATTAGTTGACGAAAATAATTTCATAAAATAAAACTGGTTATATTTTTTTAATTCCATGTGTTTATATAACACTGTATAAGTCTGCGATTTTTTATGCAGATACAATTTACTATGTAGAATATAACGAAAAATAGATTTGTAACCTATTACAATTTGTCCTTCTTTTAAAAGTACATCACGTTTACAATGATTTTCATAAATAATCATCACTATTGTGTAAATTCCTAAAATGAAAAGTGTCATAAATATAAGAGGATTAAATCTGTTCTTTGAGTTTCAAACGCTTACATTGCAAGTTTTCTTCAAAACTTATTGGGTTTTTGAATAAATATCTATTCAAAAATAAGTTTCCTCGATTTTGGTTCAGGCAGTTCGAAAAAGGCGAATACTAGGTGGTAGAGTTCCGCATGTTCTCGCCCGGATTTTATTGGAATTGGTAACAATTACCATTGCTTGATCTTTTCCTTCCGCAATAACGTTACAGCTTGTTACAGTCGTGTTTTGGTTTGGAGGTTAGGTAGCCGGTAAACTTATACATGCGGCATTTCTATCCTGCCACACCGATGGCAACGCGCCATTAAAACCTGTGTCTGTAGGCGATGGTTGTTTTTTCCATCAGCAGAGCCATCTGCTTGCTCGACCCAGGAATTAAACTTGCTTCGTATCTGTTTGATATGTATTTTGTGGCCTGACCTCATAATCCATTTCAAAGAGCCACCAAGCAGGGCTTTAACTAAATAACTATTTATTTACTCACAAAAATATTCTCATCGTAATGTATTTTAGTAAAAAAAATGCTTGTGGCCTTCCTTAGACATCAGGCTGAATTTGAATTTGTATATGTCTAGCTGGTGGACTGTGCAAGCATAATGAACAAATCGTACTCGATTTCTTTCTGGTGCTAAATATCAGTACTGTAAAAATTGTCCTAAAAGCAGTTTCACACTAATTAGGCTGAAAGCGCGAATACGACCATATAAAATGTCACCGCTTTTGCAAATTGTAAATAGAATTATCAAAAATGTTATTCACGCTGCTACTTTTGATATTCGGTTTGGGTTCTAAACAGGTATTCGGTTTGGTTATTTTTTGTTAAAGATTAATTGATGTTATTTAAAGACCCAATAAAGATTTTTTGGAATTATACGCCTTGCGTAAGTGTAATAAAAGAATAACAAAAAATTCGAAATATAAGTGACGCTTTTTATCTAGTTATAAGAACATAATATTATCGCATTAATATTTGTTATAATTTTTCTCAGCTTTTATCGGATACTATAGATATAAATTGACAAGAATTGGACATACAATGTAATTATTCACTTTATTTACCGTCATGGTTTGCACAAAGTAGTACTCGTATATTACGCCATTCGGATTAAACAAAATGTTTTTTGTATTTACCGGTGTAGAAAATTAAAAAAAAAACAAACTTCCAATAAACTTATCGTATTTGATTTTGCAAGGGATATAATAGGGATAGGGATATAGAGTCTAATGGGAAAATACAGCTTGCAAGCTGGGTCTATAGCATAGATATAGAAAAACCACAATGTACTTGGTGAAAAGAAGACAAAACGTACAATTTAACTCCTTGTCTCTTTTTTGATTCATACATTGTTACATAATATCAATGCTGTATAAATCGTCCTAAAAGCGGTTTCACACTAGTTGGGCTAACAGCGCGACTAAGTTACGATTCTCAACCGAACACATAAAATGTGTCACCGCTTCTGCAATTTTTATATAGTTTCATTAATTAAATTAGAAAGCGCCGCTGCCTTGTAATAATATTGTTTGATGTTAATGTTTTTAATGTGGTCGTAATGAACATCACACCAATTGACCTATGTTTGGCTTTGAGCAAATAAGAAAACGCTTTATACGTTTTTTACGCTTTAATTCCACACGACTAATTCATTTATGTGTTGACTCATAGGGCCTTTTCAGAAACTCGCTGAATCCGCATAACGGTGTCGTTAGGGTTGGGAAATAAAGAGATTTTCTTTGAGATTATGTAATAAGAGTTTAGGAGTTATCATTCTCATATTGACGCTATCAGCTAGCGTTTATTTTGGTGGTCCTTTCATAATGAAAGACCCGGAAAAAACACACTGGTTTTCCCTGCAAATAAAAGCTTAACAAGGATCTATCCCGGCTATAGTTTTGCATATGATGACGTCACGAGTGACGTCGTCGGTGCGTGTGTGAAAAGACCTAAAGCGGTGAAAGCGGTTACCGTTTGTATGCGTCAGCTTATAAAAAGACCGACACCCGATTCAGTTAATTTCATATACTGTAAATTGTAAAATCACATAGAAAAAATTCCTAGACCATAGCTTGACAATTTAATACCATAAATGAAAGTTTTGTTTGAATTTGAATGTTGTTATCTACAAGTTTCACAATTGAAAGTTATGCATTTGATATAATAATTTAAAACGTTGTATTCATATTGTATTAATAGAGTAATTTACAATTTTATATTATTTCATACAAAATTATTTAATAAAATCTATTTTGTACGTTAATAAAGTATTATAATGCATTGGTGTTTTTTATTTATTTATTGTTTTTAAATATAAAGAATCGGCTGCCGGCGAGGGGTTTTCAGAGACAATTCGTCTTGTGGACCTTTCTGTTTTTAAAACGACGATAAACACTTGACTGACTTTTAATATGGCAGTTGCTCATGGGTGTTGGTAATTGACAATTCGTCCCTTTTTCGACAATTTTCTCTAGTACGCTGCACTTTGAAGATATAATCTTCTTAGGAAACCGCTAAGTGTAAGGTTTACTCTCTCTAAACCACGACTTACCCCATGTTGGTCCGCGCACCCTTTGAAGAATAGAACGTCTGCCGTTCTGCCAGGCATTTCGTAAGAGGTGAATGATTGGGTATGCGACTCACTGCCGTCGTGACTACTAGGTGGTTGAGTTCTGCATTGTCTCGCCCAGATCTGGTACCACCAAATGAAATTCAAATAGGTATAGTTAATTGGCAATAAAAATTGGGAAAGGCGGTATATTTGATGCAATTAATAATTGCATCAAAACCGCCTTTCTTATTCCTGCCGCAATAGCGTCAGTGCTCGTCGCTGTCGTGTTCCGGTTTGGAGAATGAGGTAGCCTGTAGTCGGTAAATTTATGAATGTGGCATAATGACCCCGCCACAAGGATAGCAACAGACCATTTACATCTTTGGTGTCTATCGAGTATCGGCGTTGGTTGTCTCTTTCCATCATGAGCGAGCCATCTGCTTGTTTGCTATATTACATAAAAAACGGCTAAAGATAGGTGTTTATCACCCTGGTTCACACCTTGCGACGGCGAGTAATATGTCTATTATTAACGTTATATCGAAGTATCACCGTTTTTGTGTATGAGAGATTCAGTACAACACAACGCTTTTCCAAGTGAACTTGTGACTATATATACCACAATACCACCTTAAATCCACCACCAAAAAAAAAATAAATCTAACTCGTTTTTTTATATATCATAAGATGGCAAACAAGCAGATGGGTCTCCAGATGGAAAGAGTCAACCATCGTCTATAGACACCAAAGATGTTAATGGTGCGTTGTCTTGTGGTGAAGTCTTAATGCCACATGCACAAGTTTACCGGCTACCTCAACCTCCAAACCGGAACACGGCAGCGACAAACAATGACGCTATTGCGGCAGGAATAGGAAAGGCGGTGGTACCAGGTATAATCGCCTACGGCGTTAGCGTCGCGTGTGAGTACGATACAGTGTTGTGATTTCAAAGAAAAGTTATCGTGTCAATATTTTTATTCATAAACAAGTTTTGATTTTGATGAAATAGGTACATAGACCCATTTATTATCGACGTTATAAATTAATCACCTCTGTCGTCTATTAAAAAATACGGGCAATTAAAAAATATGTTTTTTCAGTTTGCTGATAAAATCAACATTGCCCGGGATTGGAATAGTGCCCGATTGGCGATAGGCTAGTCATCTATCACATTGTGGGACCGAGTATTTTCGGCTAATCGTGGGTGCACTGGTTCTACCTCTGCCTACCTCTTTGGGGATATGGGCGTGAAGATACTTTTTTTTTGTTATAAAGTAGAAAGTGGCCAAAACCGGGTCACTTGCCCTATGCATTGACCATTTAACACTGACAAAAAGGGTGCTGTCCCGCTGACTAGTAGATGTTGATGTCTTTAAATTTGCTTTCATAGCGGGGGACAGTTAAAAAAATTATGATAACAAAATCGGAGGATATACCTACCTAGTTTGGTGTTTAAAATACATTTTTATATCATAAGATAGCAAACAAGCAGATGGTTTCCTGATTGAAAGAGAAGCCTTCGCCTATCGTGTGACGGGATGGTAATTCCACATGCATAATTTTCCCAGATACCTTACCCTCCAAATCAGGAAACAACAATCATAACCACTAACGGTGTTGCGGTGGCGGTGGTACCATATGCCCGGGTAAGACGTTTCGGAACTTTACCACCTACTAGGTGGTAGAGTTAATTTTTTTAGTGCTTTATTTAATAATAATGGAATTTCACCAAGGGCCGAAGATTGAACAGAATAATTATTATAATATGCTATATTTTTCAGTCGCTTGATTTAATTGAGACATTTTTTTACTTCTTCCTTCCTTCCGGACTTTTTATAATTTCTAAGATCGACCTCACCGCGGTCCGTAGTTTTTTTTTGCGGTTTCTTTGTATCTCAAACAAAATAACATATACGAGCCCCCATATTTACGTAACAAAACGTCAATCAGTCGAAGCGCTTAAGAGATCTTACACATATAAACAAGATACAACGTCGCGTTGTGCTACGACGTAACATAATATGTCAGAAAATGTGTAAGTGCCTTAAACGCTTCGACTCGATTCACGTTTGTTACGTGAATCAGGCCCCTGTAAGTATCACGATGAAAAAGTATAAAACTAGTGGATTGGGGTCAAAAAAATCCCGAAAAAATTCCATCATTCCCACGGGATTCACCAAAAACTTTTATAATGCAGCGGGCTGCACGCAGCAGCTAGTATTATAAATGCGAAAGTTTGGATGTATGGATGGATGGATGTTTGTTGCTCAATCACGTCAAAACCACTGAATGGATTTGGATGAAATTTGGCACACAGGTAGGTGATGACCTGGAATAGCACATAGGCTACTTTATATCCTGAAAAAATGAGTCGTTCCCGCGGGATTCAACAAAAACTTTTATAATGCAGCGGACTGCACGCTGCAGCTAGTAAACTCTATCTTTCAGTATAAGTTTCATCAAAATCAGTGTAGCCGTTCTAGAGATTACCCCGTATAAACAGAATGACAGACACAGAAAGAAATTAAAACAAAATGTTGTTTAGACATTAATATCTTAAAAATAACTGCACTTGAAAAAACCTAGTTATTTTAAAAATAGACACACACTTCAATTTTGTTTATATGTATAGATAAAATAAACGTGTGTAAGGTTACAGGCTTTATTAAGAAGTTGTTAACAATCCGGAAACGCGGGATTGCGTATGACGATCATTGACATTGTAGGTTCTACGGAACTCAACATTACGTTGCAAAAGCCATATATGGCAGTAGACCTCGACTGAGTTTCATTGACAGTGGAACAAGGACAGTGACAGTGACTATCAAGTACTAACTCATTATTAACTCAGTGTACTCACTGCAAAATTAGTAAAGTACAGGATTTTTTATATCATAGGTACTAGCTGTTCCCCGCGACTTCGGTTGCGTGACCCAAAAGCATTATTTCTCTTTGCTCAGTCGAGTAGAAAAGGAGCCTATATCACTCCTAAATGATGTAGCAGGTAGCTCTCTAAAAGTGAAAGATTTTTTTAAATCGGTCCAGTAGTTTTTGTGTGAAAGCATTACAAACATACACACAAATGTTTCCTCTTTATAATATTAGTTTAGAAGATAGCAAATAAGCAGATGGTTCTCCTAATGGACTGAAAATCATCGCCTATAGACACCAAAGATGTTAATGGTGCGTTGCTATCCATGTGGCGGGCTGGCAATGCCACATTCACAAGTCTACCGGCTACCTTATTATACAGATTGGACTTCGTAGTTAGCCTAGTAAAAGTTATAGTAGAACTAAATTAGACTAGACTAGACCTACCTAAAAGAATTTCCGAAAAACATTAGTATAAAGTTGATGACATTTTACTAATAGACACGTCATACGCTAACATTGTACTGCGATTTAAAACAGCACGAGCGTAAATGCTACTACACCTACTCATATTATGATATATGGATATGTGACGTGCGAGACTAAATAAAAGTCAGGCAATTACCTTACTTTCATTTTTTGAAATATTTTGCCATTTTTAGATGCGGACAACGCATCTATACTTTTTTACATTATTGTACTAAGTATATTTTATACAATTTTAGTTTTTTTATATCATAGGATAATAAACAATATGGCTTTCCTGGAGGAAAGAGGAACCATCGCATATAGACACCAAAGGTGTTAAAAGTGTGTACTGTGTTGCTATCCGTGTGGCGGGTCGGTAAACTAATGCATGTGGCATTATAGTTTACTGGCTACATTACTCTCCAAACCTGAAAACGACAGTGACAAGCACTGACGCTATTGCCACAGGAATTTATACAGGAATAGCCATTGCAGAATTCTACCACCTAGTAGTCACGATGGTAGTGAGAAGTTTGGCCAATCGTTCGACTTTTACGAACTGCCTGGCAGAACGGCAGATGGTCTATTCTTCAGTGTGTCAAGACCAACACGGGGAAAATTGTTGATTTCAGATCATGTATTGAGAATTGTGATCAATTGATGATTACAGCAAATCATCAACATAAAATTAAAATTAGGGAGGTAATTGTTCGTAGGTATATGATGAAACGGCTATTGGATACTCTTAGCTTCGTTAACTGTGTTTCTTTAAAAGGGAAGACAATCATTTACTAATTTAAGTGCATGAAGTTTACTGAATGATAGCTGTCAGATGTCACTAGCAAATTAAAGTACCTACTGTTTTTCGTATTGTCTTCTTTTTAAGTTTTTTAAGGTACGTACTGTATTATATGTTTGGGCTAAATCTAGCAACAACTTGAATCGTTTAAAAATTGGTCTACATTAGTGAAGTTCAGAGCT
This sequence comes from Apodemia zela, assembly GCA_018236825.1. Lineage (NCBI taxonomy): Eukaryota > Metazoa > Arthropoda > Insecta > Lepidoptera > Riodinidae > Apodemia > Apodemia zela. The sequence goes on from DWBA01001445.1 coordinate 7,671, forward strand.
GCATGAGGAGGTCTGGGTGTTATATTTTTGAGCTATTTTGGTTATTAAAAATCACAAAAAATAAGCTTTATACCTAAAATATCTATAAACTACATTATTCTGGCAAATGAATTATCTTCTATTCTTTTCTGTCGCGTCCAATTACGTTCTTTTCTATTCTAAAATATTTAAAAAATATATACGCCCATACCATACCTTAATAAATCAATTTTAAACATTTACATTTTTTAAAGTGAAAAAATGATTTGTTTATTGCAAAAATTTCAATTTTAGACTTTAAAATAATAAAAAAAAACAAATTTGGCTGTTTGTCCACCAAGTAGGTACCTGTTTCTCGAAATGTATTAACTACTCTCTGATATTTGCCTACCAAACAATCGAATCTTCGAAATTTCACCTACTGTCGTGCCCCCTACACAAGTGGCATAAACGCTAGTAGAATAGAAAGACAAATGTATGGATTTGACATAAGCACAATCGAACGCTTATGTCAAATACATACATTAGTGTCTGACCGAAATTTCGGTTTCGGCCAAGTTTCGGCTAAAAAAGAGATTTTGGCCTATGTTTCGGTTTCGGCCTTAAGTCAACCGAAACTTTCGGCCTGGCCGAAACCTACGGTTGTACATACAATATGTAAATATGCGTTTATCACGTTTGTTTTTTGTTTTGTCTTTTAAAATTTCGGTTACGGTTTCAGTTTCGGTTTCGGCTGAAAATCCAGTTTCAGTCGGTTACTAACATACATTTATCTTTGCATTCTGCTAGCGTTTATACAACTTGTCTAGAGGGGCTGATGTGAAAGATTTTTTGGCTGTATTGGACAGTAAAATTGACTTTTATGCCATAACGCTAAAAAGGTTTCACGTTTACCCTTTCGTTTACCGCTTGTATAACTACATATTTTTTTAAATAAAGAATACTTTAAAAAGAGGATTGAATATTCATTGATTAAGCCATATTTATAACCAGTACCAAAGCATTATTAATTCATATATTTTTCATTATAATATATTCCTCGTATTATATTATATCTATAAAAAAATTAAACATCAAAACTATTTGGTATAGAAATATACCAAATAGATTATATACCAGATAATTACGATTTTACACATCTGTCGAGCGTCCCATGACGTCTTAATTTTTTAAATTGAAATAAAATTATTTCTGAAACAAATAAAAAATTGTCTATATTCCGTAATTTTAATATAAACTCCCCTCAGGGCTTATGATGACGAAACCAAATTAATCACTCCTGATGCTGCTTTATAAGCAGTGACATCATCTTTACAATGTTATGGTATGTAAGGCGATGCAAGAAAAATGAATCACATCAATACTAAGTAAACCAAGAGGCCATTCGCTCTGAGTAATTCATATCTCAAAATACGTATGTATTTCTTACAATATTGTGAGGTCAAGTCACAAAAATATGATTGTTACGGTAAATATAATTATTAACTATTATTAGACATGTTTCATTTGAGCTCAATTGCTTATTCTGTCCCAATTAATCTAATGTTCAACCAACTTCCCAAAAAGGAGGAGGTTCTCTGGCTCATCTGGCTGGGGTATTTTTCTTTTTTTGTCACCTACATTCAAAAAAACTTCAGTTTTGCTTTTTTTTTGGGGGAGGATTTATGTTTCCCATTAAAAGCCGTATAAACACAAGAGATTGGAAGCCGTTTGTTGAAGTTTTACTGCGTTTAAATTATGATATAAAACTCTCCATATTTGCATAACAATTTTGAACTCTTTGACACTTAGGTTTTAACCTTGCCAATCATGTACAATATACATATAATACATTTGTTTGTTTTTAAGATATATCGTATGTTTGGTGACCTATCACCATCTACAGAGTTCTGGAAACGGTATAAACTTAATTGATACGACTTGGAAATATTTTTCTTAATTCGTACACATAAAAATTAAACCAAGAAACTCAATAGATTAAACACAGGATATTATTTTCGATACCATAATTTTTTACACACGTTATAAATTCTTGACTAAATGTTGCCATTTCGTTGTAATTCTTTCAATAACAATCAATTACTATATCAGTTTGCAATGAGGTTGTAATTATTTCGCTTACTATTTAGTATTACGATTTACGACGATCGAAAAAATGCAACGTCAAAGATAATAAATCATGCGTGACGATACTGTACTTAATGTTAGTAAATAAATATTGCTAAGTGTGTTTTAAATTTGTATAAATTATTTTGTTTGAAATTATATTTTATATATATTTTAAGTAAAAACAATTATTTTATCATTAAGAAATATTTTAAATATTATGTATTACGGACTATGACAACCATGTTTAAAATAAAACTGATAAAGTCAACGGCACTTTGTATAATAAGTCATGCATTCCAAATTTCAAACAACTTTAGATAAAAGACAAGCTTCTCAATTTCCTCAGATCTTTCTTAATAAGCTTGTTCACCGATATTTACGTCGAGTAGTTATGGATTATTTAACTGGAACGTGGAAACAGTTCACGAAATATGTTAACAACCGACGAAAATCTTATTTTGCTTTTGGAAATCGTGTATGTTTTTTTTATATTATATGATAGCAAACAAGCAGTTGAGTCTATTGATGGAAAGAGTCAAACATCGCCTATAGACACCAAATATGTTAATCGTGCGTTGCAATCTAGTGGCAAGGTCTTAATGCCACATGCACAAGTCTACCGGCTACCCTTCAAACCGGAACACGACGGTGACAAACACTGATGCTATTGCGGTAGTACTAGATAAGGCGGTGATACCAGACCCGGGTGAGACAATGCTGAACTCTACCACCTAGTAAATGAAAGACTAAATATATTATTAACGATTTGCGGAAAATTCGCCGAGAACAATTCGTCGAAAACAATTCGTCGAGAACAATTCGCCGAAAACACAATTCGCC
>DWBA01001446.1:0-10598 GCA_018236825.1 Apodemia zela
ATTTGGTTAGGTTAGATTAACAGTTATTTTATAATATCACTACGGTAGATTATAATTTAACGGTTTTTACAATTTTACGGTGACATATAAATGCCACATTGCTTAATGTGTGACACTTATTAAGCTCTCACTTGTTTTCCATAGTAAAAGCGTTAATGTTAAAAAATACAAACCACCAATCTCTTTTATTTGATGCCTATCGCAAAAGAGTCACTATGAAAATGATAAATTGCTATTTCGTTTCGTCCGCTATATTAGATTAAATATGGTATTAAAAAAAGGAATCGTGGATTGTTACGGGAACCAAACATGTGCGCTAAATTTACAATCCAAATTAAAAATACTAAATCGCGATATATCATAAAGAGTGGGTCAAATTTATCTTCTTGCATGTTGGTCCGGGATCTCTTTGAAGAGCCGTTCAGTCAGCAGCCGTTCTGCCAGGCATTTCGTAGGAGACGAATGATTGGCTATTCAAGTCACTACCATCGTGGCTACTAGGTGTTTTTAAAATTGAAATATGACATAATTAATAACCTTGAACTGCCCTGATACGAAAGGGTTCACAACAGGCTTTGAGAAGACCATGAGCTTTTTTCAAAACCATTTTTACAAAAAAACATTATTTTATTTATCAAAAACAATGGTGTTATTTTAAGAACTGGAATTTATTAAAAAAATAAAACCGTGGTAATTAACGTCAATATTTTAACTTTTACCATGCTCAATATGACACATTTTTTTCATTTTCCTGCTATTTTTTACTTTAAGTAAATTTGTTTACATAATATCCAGCATATAAAATAACAGTCAATAAATAACTGAGTTAACGGTCACATGGAACCGACCGTTCCATACCATGCGGTTGAATCCCTTTGGTAACTGTTACTTCAATGATATTGCAATGATATGGTAACCTTAACCTGATGCTGGAATATTCTATGCATATATCATCAGCGACGTGTACAAGCTTTTATTTAGTTTTACCTATTTCAGACTGTCTGTAACCTCTTTTTTATATCATAAGATAGCAAACAATCAATGACTCTTCTGATGGAAATATACATTACCATCGCCTATAGACACCAAAGATGAAATAGTGCATTGCTATCCTTGTAATGGGGTCTTATTGACACATTCATAATTATACCAGCTACCTTTCCCCTTCAAACCGGGATACGACAGTGACAAGCGCTGACGCTATTGTGGCAGAAATAGATCAGACGGTGATTGGTCAACCCGGTCTAGACGTTGCAGAAATATCCCACCTAGTTAGTATTTACACTGTAAATGACATGTTTAAGTCTTGTCTTTCGCTTTTTATGAGATGCCTAGCAGTAAGCCAAATAATCTATTCTTCTTAAAGTGGCTCGGATCAACACAAAAAACATTAATTATTGTGTAAGAGCATAATACAGTCACACGAGATGTAATTAAATATTCAGTGGAGGCGCCGGTAAGCTGAGAATTTGGAAAAAAGGAAATAGAAAAATCAAATCCCTAACTGGCTCGTTTATACACACACACATATGTATATATATATATATATATCTTCACGCCGATCTGGCGCCTTAGGAAGTAGGCAGAGTTTTTATAAATATTTATATAAATAGAATTATAAATATTGAACAGGAAAAGATAATCTGCAGAGATCAAAATTAATGGCACTCAATTTACTCTTTCTATTCGGTTAAGTAATTGGCGTAAATATATGTAATATGTATAGTATTTATAGTATACGAATTTGACTGATTCGTGTACAGAGGTTACCATGTACCTAATACGTGAAATCTGTCTGTAAATTTTCATTTGATAAAAATATTATTGTTTGATAAATAATTATATTATAATTTTAACATTTTTAAAAATATTATGTTCATAACAAATATGTTCATTACAAGAATATCTAGTGAGAAACACGAATGTTCTAATCCTGATCTAATAAGATTGAAAAATTTTTCAATTCATTCTAACGAGTCCGCGAGTGTCGGAGACCAGAAGGCAAAGTTTTAAAATATTCAACGTTTTCTAGATTCCCTGATTGCAATTCTTTAGATAATAAAACATGTAAAATTACCACATTTTTAACGGACATCTCTCAAAGGAGTGCTATGTTGTTCGATGTGTCAGATGTTTAGTACGCTCTTTATTTAATTCAGCCTAATTAGCTTGCCCGAATCAAACTTAGAGGTATCATTAGATGCCATATATATAAGTTTAATGCCTAGTTTACACGCCAGATCGGAATACAAAAGTAAAAAGCTCTAAGCCAGGCAGAAATAGTTAAGGCGGTGGTACCAGACCCGGCCGAGACAATGCAGAACTCTACCATCTAGTAGCCACGATGGTAGTCTTTAGCCAATCTTTCGCCTCTTACAAACTGCCTGGCAGAACGGCAGATGGTTTAATCTTTAAAAGGAGTCCCGCCTAACACTTGGTAAAATTTTATTATTGTGCTACATAAATTTATATTTAACATAAATTCGTGCTTAATTTTATATTTAGTCGTTTTCGTAACATTTCCTCATACATAAATTTATGTTAATTTTTACATTCTATCTCCATGCCAAATTTCATTGTAATATGTTAAGTGGTTTAGCCATGAAACCGTGACAGTCAGACTTTTGCATTTACAATATTAGTATGGATTATGTCGCTTTTCGGTGAAAAAAGCTATTATTCAGTAGATAGCTATATTCTTGAAATATACGGGCGACACATATCGAAGTCTTACTGGGTGTGGGTATTTACTAGGTGGTAGAGTTCTATGGCCGAGTCCAGCGAGCGTCCTCTTTTCTGGCTAAATTTCCTGATGCTTGGTGGGTGAGATGTACTGGATAGAAGGAAACCTGAGGAATCGAGAAAACAAAGAAGACCACCAAAGATATAGACCAATGACATCAAAGATTTGGCAGGAAACAGATCCATACTAGTCGATGTTACTGTAGATATAGATGAAGAAGATGATGTTCCCCGCTTGGCAATATGTTCTACATGCGATGTGGATTGTAGACGCTGGATTATTTTGATGTTAATGAATTAATTTTAATGGTGTTTTCTATTAACAATTGCTAATATTCTCAAACGCTTTGCTTCAGTAATAAATGTTATTTTACCATAACACACAAATTTTAATAAATTTAGATTATTTCAAAATAAACAATTCAGTTTTACGAAGGGTCGCTCAAATATAGATGCTGGTGACAAATTACTGAAAAATATTTAAGAAACCTGTGTGGATTCCCAGGATGCACTTGGAATGTTCTGTGATTTATCCAAGGCATTTGATTGTGTCGCTCATAACATCCTAATTAGGAAGTTACACCATTATGTAGTTCGAAATAAAGTTCTCGTTCTTCTGATTTCTTACTTGAATAAAATAATTCAGAAGGTTGATATTAAAGGGGAAAAGTCCGCCGGTGCCGCAAGGCTCCATTATTGGTCCGTTCTTGTTTCTGATATACATAAATGACTTACTTACCTTACTTACCTTACTACGTAGGGAATAAGCTTGGCATCGTACTATTTGTAGATGACACTTCACTTTTATTCTAAGTGAGAAGACGATTGGTAAGTATGACGAAGTAAATAATGCGATTTTAAAAGTTGTATACTGGTTCAGTACAAACTATCCTTTATTAAATGGTAACAAAACCAACTGTGTTAAATTCTCATCGCCCAATGTAAAGCACATAGATACCTGTGTACAACTGAATGGAAACAAAATAGACCTGGTGGATTCTACTGTGTTTTAGGTATAAATCTAGATAAAAATAAAATTAATTTGGTTGTTTCGCTGCGGCATACAAACGCGTAGGTGTACTTAAGGCGATAAGTAGCAGAACGTCGTTTACATACAAGTGTTTAGTGTCCACCAACCATCTATTACTTTTGACATCTTATGATGTTCAAAAATTCTTTGATCAATATTCTTCGTTTAGTACTTACTCATATGCGTACCTTTAAAGTGATATTAAATGTCGTAATGAAAAAGTCGGAAACACTCACTAGGGTCCATAATGTATAAAAATAATCGTTTTTTATATATCATAAGATAACAAACAAGCAGATTGATCTCTTGATGGAAAGAGACAAATCATTGCTTATTAACAGCAAAGATGTTAATCATGCTTTGCTATCATTGTGGTGAGGTTTTAATGCCACATGTATAAGTTTACCTTCTAAACCGGAATATGACAGCTGATGTTACTGCAACAGGAATAGGTAAGACCACCAGACCCGTACAAGGCAATGCGGAATTCTCCCACCCAGTAACCACGAAGGTAGTGACTCATTCGCTTATCGTTAATCGTTAAATTTTGATGAATCGTTTAGTTAATCGTTCGCTTACAAACTGATTGGCAGAATGGCCGATGTCTTATTGTTTAAAGGGGGCCTGAGCCAACACGGTCAAATAAAAACGTATAATAACTCCATATTATATTTAGATGGTCAAACTGCATTTTAGCTCAACTGTCTTTGCCAATTTGTTTTATTTATTTTATAATCTATTTTATATGATAGCAACAAGCAAATTGTTCTCCTGAAGGAAAGAAATAACCATCGCCCATGAAAACCTAAGATATCAGTGTAATCACATCACCCCAAAATTTTCCAGTAGTTATTTGTTTTGGATATAGTATGTTTATTGTTCATAGTAGGAATATGTTTCGTATTTTTGTATATGTTTCATTACCTCGTGAATGGGTCAATACAAATTATGTGTGAGAGAATTACTTTACTAAAAAGATGTTATATAGTCGTAAAAATTACTATGACAGTGTTTTCATTAGATATTTACAGTTTAGAGACAAAATACCCAATGTCATTATTACAAAGGTATAATTTTGTTAATGATGGTGCTTGGAATTAAATTAGGACTCATTAGACCAAACCAATTATGTTATTAAGTACGTTGAATAAAGAGTAAATGTTTATTAAATATTTTACACGCTGTTACCTGTGTAAGAAGGTATTGCTTTTTGTTCAATAATATTTTGGTGTCACAATGAAATTTAAAAAAAGGACACGTGGTACAGAAAACGAAGGGTTTGTCTGCTTAAAGTTACTTTGTAAATTTAAATATAATCATTATTTCTGCTAGTTTAGCGTTAACGTTTATTCTCGAGATATAACAAAAACGTGCATTGTTTTCGTTACAAAAATGCCAATCAGCTGTACAACAATCGATAAAGATACATGATAGGCAAAGCGATGGTACCAAACCCGAGTGATACTTTGCGGAACTCTACAATTTAGTATTTATGATGGTAGTGATAGGTTTATCAAATCGTTTACCTTCCTAGAAGCATGGATCCCTTATCGTGGTATTTACTTAAAACACACTTCAGGTAATAAGGCTCGGCTGAATCGTACCAAACATATGAAAATTAAATTTTTTGGTATTATTTAATTATAATACAGATAGAGTTTTAATGTATTATTATTTGAAAATATTTATCGAGTCATTTTTTAATTTTGTTTTTGTATTATTAAATTTGTATTTCCATCGTATTTAAGATGAAATAATCATTTTTTTTTCATATTGCAAAGCATCCATTAGCATATATTTCTTCTAATGCTAATAATTAAAAAGAAGGTTTAAATTCTATAAAATAAAGTATATACGCGTTACCAACTTCTTCATTGGTTTTTTATATAACACAACGAGAAAGAAGCAGATGGCTCTCTTAATAAAAAGAAACAACCTTCGCATAAAAACATCATAGACGTTAACGATATATTTCAATCCCCATTATAAGGATGAAAGCCACATGCATACGTTTAGTAGTTGTTTTCTGCCTTATTTTCTCCTTCAAATTAAGACACGACAGTAAATAATATTGATCGAAGAATTAGGTAACATGGTGATACTAAACTCGGACGAGATGTTGCAGACATTTAACACTTAGAAGCGTGATGTCAGTGACACATTTAGACCATCATTCGCCTTTTAAAGATTGCAGGCAAATGGTTAAGATGCTGTTTAAGCTGAAAAATTACAACACTTAATATTACCTAGGATTTAACAGAAATGTACTAAGCGGATAACAATAAAACATTTTATGGGCAATCACAAAAAGAAAGTCATATTTTCAATCCAATCGAATTGCAACAAGACTCTTTCTAAAGATGGTTGCCTTATTTCTTCCTAGCGCCATACAAGTTCGCTCTTAATAAATTATTCATATTCATACCTCGATTTTTTAGGTCTCAACCTACATCCATTCTAGAATTGGCACACATTAAGTTATTTCGTATCCTGGTTGAAATAGTTGGTTCATGGCCACACGAGGAACTTGGCACCTTAAAACTATCGCGGTTTTTTATGAACAATACGATTTTATTCAGCGTGACACTTATAAAATTCATCGCAGAGATAATGTATTTAAAAAATAGTTTTGGAGTGAAGAATTTTGAAACGGTGGGCCATGTATACATCACAGCGTTTATGAACTTTATAGTTTTGGTAAGCCTGTTTGCATTTTACCTCATTTTAAGATTTAGTTATAGACTTCGTTCTAAATAATCAATATATACACAATTATTTTTAATTATAAAAAGGGGATTCTGTTGTGTCGTTATATACATTTCTTAATTAAAAAACGATGTCCACAACCTATCGGGTATAAGGCACCACCACCTTACCTATTCCTGCCGCAACAACGTCAATGCTTGTCATTGTCGTTTACCGGTTCGGAAGGTAAGGTAGTCGGTAGACTTATGTATGTAGCATTACCATTCCGCCAGACGGCTAGTACTCCATCATTAACATCTTTTGTGTCTATGGGAGATGATTTCTTTTCCATCGGGAGAACCATCAGACTGTTATCTAATGATATTAAAAAAAAGTATGATTGAAAAATTTATTTATTTATAGCCCTTTAAATGATTACTATACCTTAGTTTTCACCTTTATTAATTGGATTGTTTAAATGAAATATAATACTAATAAACGACTTTAACTATAGTCATTCAAGATTACATTATTTTATTTTTCTGGTAAAATTATAATAAAAATATTTTGTTGCTATTTTTTACTTCAGACTCGTATAATTTTGCCGTGGCAAGAGAACTATCGAAATTTGTTTCGAACTTTTCTACATGAATTTCACATTTTTCATTATAGAAATGAATCGGATTATGCAAAACAGGTAATTGTTGTTGATTAAATATAATTAATGAATGAATATGTTTGTAGTTTTACTAGTAATCGGTTTCGTAGAGAAGTAAGCAGATTGATATAATATTTTTGGGACTCTATTTAACCACAATTTGTAGAATTTTCGGACATAAAAATAGAGGTGCCCATTATCACGTTTATGAAACTAACAACTACCTATTTATTTACCATAGACCTATAACGGCAAGACGTATAGTTTCCTTTAAAGTATAAAGTGAAATATAAGTGATATAGAATCTATATCACTTATACTTAAGTTTTGTGTTCTTACATAAGTCTCATGCACACAAGAAAAAATGTTACCCCGTGTTGGTCCGGGCTCCTTTAAAGAATAGTCCAAGTGCCGTTCTGCCAGGCGGGTCGTAATAGGCAACCGATTGGTTATGTGAGTTACTACCATCGTGGCTACTAGATGGTAAAGTTTTGCATTGTCACCTCCGGGTCTGGTACCACCGCCTTACCTATTTCTGCCGCAATAGCTTCAGTGTTTGTCACTGTCGTGTTCCGGTTTGGAGGGTGAGGTAGCCGGTAATGTCTTTTACTTTTGGATCAAATAGATCTTCACTAGTAGCCGTTTAATTGTACAACACGTGCACAAAGAGTTGTTTAAAACTTTAGACGCATTCCTTAGGGTGTCGATTTGAAAGCTTCCTGGAGTTGTAATTAGTAGGTATAATTATCGTAAGAATTTTTAATTGCCAACGAATTAGTTGGAATAATGTGAAAGGCAATGATGTTTAGAAAAACAAGTCATTTTTATAGGGTAATGTGGGATAGGTACTCGTAATATATGAGAAGAACATCAAATTTCGTGTTTTAGTACTATTTCTTATATATTATTTCTTCATAGCTATTAGCTAAGTGATTGAATTCATATTTTGATAGTTGTTATATTATAAAGACATGTTTTATTGTAACATTTTTTTCTTCCCAAAGTATTATGAAATATTGGTGGTAACACACATAACATAATACGTCATGTGTTAGTACAAAACCCAGTATTTAGATTCGATCATTCAAAAATTTTAAAGATTTAAAGTTTTTTTAAAGATTTTTATTGAACATTTAACATGACAGAAATAACATGTTGTTCGTAAACAAACTGCTATAGTTGCAAAACTGTGTTGCAGTTGTTTACGCCCATCCCGAGATACAAAAGAAGTAGGTATGTTCTAAACATTATGTACATCTTAATCACAGCAAAAACAAAAAAAACATATGTACGAGTATTAAGTTAAAAACCAATCGGTTTCACAATTTAGTGTGTTACTTAATTTATCAATAAATATTTGGTGTTATAAATAAATATGTTGTAAAAACACAAAATATTTACTGACAATTTAACTTTTGGCCCTGATAATACAGTAAAATGTGAAACCGGTCGGCTATTTAATTATTAACAAATAGTGTGTGTGAAACAGTACACATGTATAAATTTTACCCGCCGACGAAGAAGAGAATAAATAATAACATCCTTAGAATCTTAAATCGATAATTTCCATGGTGGATTAACAATGTATACATTTTTACCAATATTCACTTTTTTACGTAAAATATTACCTAAACTATCAATCAATTATATATTTTGTCTATGTCAGTACTTAGTAAAGAATACATTATATAATTAATCGTAATTTGAACTTTCAGTCTTATAACTCTATTTTAATCGTCAAAACAAATTTTAAAACGGCTCTACTGAAAAATAGTATTTTTGCAGAACCGACATTGTTAATAGGGACAATCGATTTATTTATTTCTATTAGGAAAGTTATCTGCTTGTTGCCCAATGGCCATGCTTTGAAACAGGCACCCCAATTCCGTAATAGGTATTATCCTTTTTAATTTGTCTTTACGTTGTGTATTTTAGGAATTTACTCCAACCTTCTGAATTTTAAAAACCTTTTGTTGAAAATGAGGAAAATCACAAAGGCTTAGAATTTAATTTTCCGCTTGTACGTGAACATGTTTTTAATTGTTTTATTTTCGTTCCTATACCGAAAGTAATCATGTTAGATTAATCCCCTGTTAGACAGAATGTTGATAGCGTTCGTTACCTTGAATATGAATAATTCGAGATCTTTTAATTTTATAACATAGGAGGTACGTTAGCTAGACTATGCGGCTCAGGTCATGTTAGATTTAGTCCCTAGTTTGATCCTAGAGTCGTACAAAAATATTATTGTAGTTATTTCGATAAAAAAATATCGGTATCATTTGCTTTTCTGGTGAAGTGTTAATACTCCTGTAATGAAGACTATAAGCTAAATATCTCGGTTATCAAAACCACGGAAAAAAACGATAGTCTTTACAGGTCTTTAAATACGGCGGTAGGTTTTTTTTTTATATCATAAGATAGGAAACAAGCAGATGGGTATCCTGATGGAAAGAGTCAACCATCGCCTATAGACACCAAAGATGTTAATTGTGCGGTGCTATCTTGTGGCGAGGTCTCAATTCCACGTGCATAAGTTTACCAGCTACCTCGCCCTCCAAACCGGAACACGATAGAGCCAAGCTCTGACGCTATTTCGGCAGGATTAAGCAAGGCGGTGGTACCAGACCTGGGCGTGACAATGCTGAACTCTAACACCTAGTAGTCACGACGGTAGTGACTCGCATAGCCAATTAGTCGCCTTTTACGACATGCCTGATAAACCAGTAGTTGGTCTATTCTTCAAAGGAGCCCGGACTAACACGGGGTATGTTACCTCGTCTTGTATGTGACAACTGCTGGTTGCGATTCTTGTATCGCTTTTTTTGTTATTAGCAATTCCCTGCGACTTCATTTGTTTCCTTTAACTCAGGCGGGTAAAAAAGTAGCCTTTGTTACTCAGTGATCTAGGGCCAGTAGTTTTTATTACTTACTTTCTGTTACTTTCGATTTCATTCGCGTTATCCAACATCATCATTACTTTACCTACCTACTTTATCATTACTTTCTTTAGCTTAATTGGTTAAAAAAGCCTATGTCGTTTCTGGATATTGGAGCTTTTTAATAGTTAAATAATTTTGAAGATTGGTTAAGTAATTTTTGATTTTATTTGTTACAAAAATCGAAAATGTACAAATACAAACGTTTCATCTTTATAATACCAGAAAAGGATAAACAAACAAATCTTAATTCTTCTTAACATTAAAACTAGATTAAATTTTAATAAATTTAGCTAATAGCTAGGATAACCAGTTAGTGCAATAGCCTACGGCCCAGTTGCTATCTGGAGCCTGATTCAGGTAACAAACGTCAATCGAGTCGATGCGTTTTAAAGCTCTTAAATATTTTCTGACACATTATGCCGCGTCATAGCACAACGCAACGTTGTATCGTGTTTATGTGTGATTTTTTTTATATATATCATAAGATAGCAAACAGGCAGATGGGTCTCCTGATGGAAAGAGTCAACCATCGCCTATAGAC
>DWBA01001447.1:0-10598 GCA_018236825.1 Apodemia zela
CTTTTATTGGTATTTTGTTTATAATTTCGTGGCTAAAATTTGCAAACCAAAATACAATAATATAATCAACCACATATTACTTGGTTAATTAAATCAATGAGTGGAATATCATCCTTATCGATCTCAACAGCGTTAACTGGATGGGCATTATACTGGATACACACGTATCTGAAAAATCACAAATCAAAATCTAATCTGAGTTTTTATTCTCAGTCAGCTTGAAGTTTCTAAAACTAAATGAAAAATTAGCTTAGCACATACAACAAATAGTACTGTATAATTGATACTTAGTACCAGGGCTTGATAACGTTACCAAATAACATAATAAATACCTTTAAAAACAACAAAGAAAAACTATAATAAATAAATTGATATAATGTTATTTCTAATACGATACCTGAATAACGTTAAAAATATTTAACGTTACTAAGTATCACTAACAATATTGTTGTAAACTTTTTTATCGGTAAATGGTAACGCTATAGTTATCGTTATATCTAGTAGCAATCTTTAAATGTGGGAAATAAACCAGTGCCAAATATTTTCAATTATACTTATCAATGATAACTATCACTTCCAACAATGAAATCAAATACCGGACTTAATGCTTTGAGCTAAACACTAACAAAAGATCACATAATAATAACGGAAATTGTGTCGTTCTATTTTAAGAATAAATAAATTGATGAATGTTTATATGTTCAATAAAGGATTAAATAAATAAAAAAAAACAAAATCTAAAGATCCACAGCTATAAACAGCATTATATCCATTACGTCTTATTGTCGCTGAACCCAAATGATTTAATTATTTAAGGACTGATTGGTATTCCGGGTCATGTTCGAGTCTTTCAAATTAAACTAAATATTATCTGTAATTTCGAAGAACTGCTAAAATTGAAGAACTATGGAATGAGAATAAATAAAAGAAACTTTGAGAATAAACTAAGGGAATTACTTGGGTCCAATCCCAAAAATAACACTATTTTAAGGGTTTTGTTGGCAAAATCGTTTTTTAACAAAAACATAATATTATGTTACACAAAAAAAGTTTCTATAACTAAATGGTATTTTTTAACTTGTTCTGTATTGTACTCGTATAAGCTTCTTAAACTCTTCAGAACTTAAATCTTAATTTATTCGGAAAAAATTAACAAAGATATGCTTTTATTGTATTCGGTTTTTTCAGTTTTTCTTGTTGAGTGAGGTAGTGTTTATTTCTTCAGAAGAGATATTTCTTCGGTTGCAAAGCAAAACTTACGTTGAGTGCGTATATTGCGTCCCTTTGTTTTTGCTACTGACGTAGTGGAAAATGTGGTGGATATGGGTGGATAATTATGCCGCTGATAACTTCTTTGTTTTCTGCACCTCGGTAAGTTTCTTTCTTACACTTTATTTTCTTTTCAGCGCCATCGCAGAGGTCACACGTGATAGTAAGCAGAAGTTTGCAAATTGAATAGCTTTCTCTTTTTCTTTTATAAACAAATTGATTTTTTTCTCCGTAAGGGCTCATTAAATAGACACAAACTCACACCAAAAGGATCCGCGGATTTCGCAAATTTGAAATTTGTAACTGAAACTTCACCAGAAAGAAAACCATTTAAGTCTGCGTTTGGTACGTTTACATGGCCGGTTAACCTCCCAACATTGAATTAGCTTATACTGATAGTATCGCAAGTAGACAGCGTTAGTGTGATGGTGAAGGTTGGCAGGCTTTTGAGTGCGTTCTTTTAGTGGTAGTTGATACACTGTATAAGAAATCCAGCAGCATTTGAGTAAACAAAACGTGAATGGACAGGACGATAAATTCAGCAATAATGAGTGGTTTCAAATTAATGACCTCATTGCTTGCAGACCGACTTGCAGCCTTTCAAATAGGGAGTCGAGGCACTTTGTAGGCGAGAGACAACAAACATCCATCCATTCATCCATCCATACATCCAAACATCCAAACTTTCGCATTTATAATATTAAATATGAATGTAGGTCCAGGTACTATTCGATCAATAATATTTAAAAATGGCTATTAAAGATGTTACAAATTTTTTTTGGACATTTTCAGAAAAATTGGATAAGGAGCAAGTTGATCTTTATGCTCAAAAAAATTTTAATCCGACTTGAGAAAATTAATCCCCGAAAGTGGATTCCAACTGCCAACTTCACCGAACACCATAAGAGCAATAATTTACACGTACTCGTATACAGAGAATAACAAAGCATATTTTATAAAATAATTTTCTAATTTAAAACAAAATAAATTTCGTTGGATTGGTTGGATTGGACCTCCCAAAAAACCTACAGCTACATTAATCGTACCTGTATAAAACAGATGCTGCCGAACACTCCATTGAATTAAAAACTGAACATGCTATCATGCCTTGCTATCAGAAACTGTGCTATACGCATAGAATCCAGTTGGCTGTGGCTGTAGACGACTTGCTGTATAAAAATAAACTTCAAGGAGAAGTATAACAAGCAGCAATAGACAAAAGTCACGAATACGAAGACGAAAGTGAAGATATAGTCACAAGAGATAACGAAGGATCGGCAGTAACAATCGAATCAAAATCGGCGAAGCCTGGTGAATTGATTGCACGTTACAAAGATCGACTCATAAAAGTACGAAAAGTTATAAAACTGGCTGTAGAAGCTCTTTGCAGAAGAGAGTCCAATTTAATAACGGCGAACAGAACTATCTGAAGTCCTATTGCCACGGAATCATAGAACGGCGCATTTGAAATCCGCATTTGCATCGCAAGTTAAAGGGAGATAGACTGTTGTCTGCAGAGTATATGTGGCTACTACGTTCCCAGTAGCATAATCACGAAGTTTTATCGTGTCTACATCACGAATCATCGGACAATAATGTGGACCCGACATTAAACGTAACACGTTCACGTATCACTAAATATTTATATTTCAGAATATATTCTGAGCTTACTAGTTTTGATGTTATTTTATATTTGGAAAATATTTTTTAGTTTCAGGACAGGTTTAAAAAATCCAACATCATCCATTCTAACCACGAAATATTAGAAGCCATCTTTCTTTTTTACAATATGTATTTCCTGTACACATCTTTTCTGTAGATAAAGGTCTACAGGAAATACCATTTTCTAAAGCTAAGACCTAAGAGAAAAAAAGGCGTAGGCGTGAACAAAAGAAACTTAGTATCCGTCGTATACGTGCTAAAATGGACGAAGCGGCCTTAGAAGAAAGAAGGAGACAGGATAGAGAAAGATACCGCCGCAGGGTAAAGTTAAAACTATAAGAGACTACACTCCAAGGGATCAAAGACAAATAAGAAAAATTTGGAGAGAAAAGGCGAAATTAAGAAGACAAAAAGAAAAAATTAGAAGAATGCTTTGAATATCGTTGAACTCAACACGCCTCCGTCAAGTCCCTCGTTTTCGCGTATTAATGCTGGTAATGCTGTTGTGAAACGTAACGCACGAAGGCTGAGAATGGCAAACTACTTTCTGAAAAAAAAAACTTGAAAATGGCAAAGTACCGTATGAGAGCTATTAGATCATCATAGATAGATAAATACAGCACGGTTGCTAGGGCACTTTCAATAGACATAAGATATTCGCAATTAGATGAAATTTTATCAACGTCAGTCTTGCCAATATTCACAGAACCAAAATTCCAGAAACGACTTAACACTTTTTCTGACACCTGGGATAAAACACTGAACACAACAATGAAAGAAGCTGGTGAATAGGAGAAGCTAACGAAAGAAAAGCTGTAGAAAAAGGTTGCAATAGCAAAGATGAGATTCCTATAAATCAATCTGATCTTAGGTAAAATATCCAATATTAGCGTACAAAATAAGATTAGATAAAAAGCTATTGCCCAAATAAGTAATTTTTTTAGGTTTATTTTAAGTTCAGGATCAGTTGAGCATTTATCCATTAAAAACACATAACTCGTACTACCAAATTCAAGGACAAATACACGTGACACGAAAAGCAAAATGCGTTTTTGAGTGTATGGTGTAGTGAGGCACTGCCTGTAAAATTAACTACCTACGCCAAACTGTAGACCCAAATATCATTATTTAGGAACCGAGGAGAAGGAGAGCATCCATTTCAATGAACACTTTGTAACTAAAAATGTACACCCAAGAAATAATGAACCGACCTATTCGCGATATTTAGATTTTAATCACTTTTAATTTAATATAGGTTTCTATATGAATTTTAACTGTGGAATGCAATGTTTGAAGGATAAAAACGAATCCACCTTTCACAAATTTCGACTATTGTAAATTTATGATGTGCAATGAAATGTTAACTTTTTGAAAAATTACAAATAAATTAGACATTAAGACAGCAGCGGTTGCTAGGGCACTTTCAATAGACATAAGATATTCGCAATTAGATGAAGTTTTATCAGCGTCAGCGTTGCAATAGTAAACGAGCCAAAATTCTAGAAACGACGGAATACTGTCTCTGACACCTGGGATAAAACACTGAACACAATAATAAAACATTTTGAAGCAAATTGCTTTTAAAGAACCAAATGCTTGACATTTTAAATCCGTTCTCAGTCCTACTAGGGTTATCATTTCGATAGATACCTATAATTTATGTATGTATGTTCGTCTGTTCCGTCATAACTTCTAAGCTGCTTATCATAATTTGCCAAAACGGATTGGAAGGGTCGTAGCCGTTCGCAAGTTACATAATAATAAATTCAATATTTTTGACTCTATATTATAAATATATTTATATTATTCATATTATAAAGTCATGAACTTAAAAAACATTTCTCATTTGACAATGTGGCACGTTTCCAATATATACTAGCAATGTCCCGTCGTTTTACTCTCGGGGTATGCCCACACTAGCGGGAATATTCAGGGATAATGCAGCTAAATATAAGTAGTACTGAGATTACTCTTTAACAAACTCACAAATTTACAAACGATTATTAGCATGCCACGGCTATCCTCTCTAAGAATAACTTCTTAATTCATACATTTTAGAGCGTGATTTTTAGTAGTTGAATTTCAGTTCTTTTAACTTATTTTTCAATTAAAAACTTGATCATCAAGAATGTTACAACTATACCTTTCATAACAATTTTCAATAATTTTTAGAATCTTCCTATTAGTGATGTAAATAGTATTTCTACAACTCCTAACTTCAACTGTAAGCTTGAATACAAGTATGATGGAAAAAGATTCAAATAAAGTGAGAATCATTAATTTCATCTTATTAGGTTTGATCATAAAACTGTTCACTCTGTAATTCAACATATTTTTTATATAAGAAATAGTTGCGCATGTGGCTGCTATCTCACCAGATAGTAAGTGACGTGATAATGATGCAGTCAACAATTAAGTTGATGATAATGTTTTATATTGTCACAGCTACATTATTTTTATTGTTTCAGATTCAATCTTTAGTGGAAGGAAGCATTTGTGTTAATGTTAACATATTTAAATGGGAATTGAATGCTACCAGTCGGCTACTTTCTTGTACAAGGCGTTACATCTGAACAAAAAGTGTCTTTAGTGAAAAATTGCATCGATTTGGTGAATGATTGTGGTTTAGATGTTGTGTCAGTTACTTTTGACACGTGCCCTGCAAATTTTTGGTGGAAAAATTGACTGAAAGCTTACTGTCCAAAATATATAAAGATGGCTTACGCTATCTTTCTCGAGATCTTATAAGTATTTGTATTTTGGCAGAGGAGATATTTAGGAAAAGTAAAACATATAATAACAAAGATGCAATGCACTATCTGATTCAGGCGTTTCTGAAAAAATGTATAGGGCTTAATTTATTTACATGTCGAAGTCTTGATCAGTTTGACAATCATTACCCAATGTTAATAAAGGCTATTTGTAAAAATATTTAAATGTAAGAATACACTATTCAGTAAAATCAATCGGTCTGAAAGAAGATAATGTAAGAAACTTTCATAATAAGTTCATCCTTTTCAAGGTACAATAAAATACGATCTGTAATTTGATATGTTATCAGTGGCGACGAGTCCATGTACGACGATCGCGATCGGCTTCCCTTTACTTATTTAAAAGCATTGGCCAATACGTATCACACTTACTTAATTCACATTTATTTGATGTGTAAAAATTATTTAACCACACTGGTCAATATAACGTACCGTACTTACTTTGTTCCAAGCAACGGTAGTGATATACATCGCAGTGCATACGACAGTATAATCGAGCGCGTAGGTCAGCGAGCATCTATATTCATATTATAAATGCGAAAGTTTGGATGTTTGGATTTATGTATGGATGGATGGATGGATGGATGGATGTTTGTTGCTTAATCACGCCAGAACAACTGAACGGATTTGGATGAAATTTAGCACACAGGTAGATGATAACCCGGAATAGCACATAGGCTACTTTTTATCCCGAAAAAATGAGTCGTTCCCGCGGGATTCACCAAAAACTCTTATAGTGCAGCGGACTGCACGCAGCAGCTTGTTATTTCATACAGGGGGTGCGACTTTATTAATACTATGTAAAGTAATTTGTTATGTTCCTGGCTATTCTAAGAGCATACCGTCTCTTTCATATACCTACAATGCAAACGAAGCCTGTTTTGCTTTAGCGTACGATGTTTGATGGCCAAGTGAAGTGAAAAAAGAGTGAAGGCCACCAATAAGCGAATTTTCACCAGGTTGTTATGACAAATTTAAAACACATAAAGCAAGCGCAAGGAATTATTTCATTGGTTTAAATTATTATGTTATAATTTATGTGCAATGGTTTTCTTTGAGGAGAGCATTTGCTTGTTTGATATCTATACAAATAAATAAAATAAGAGTGTCTCCGTGTAATATTAAAATAACCACTTTTTATCCAAAGGAATGGAAGTATACACGGTACATATACCAAAATAATATTTTGACGGGAAGTCGCGGGAACAGCTAGTTTTTCAATATAAAAGCCTTTTTCATCACATTTGAAAGATACTGTTTTTAAAATGCCAGTGCTTTCATACCTATATGTTTAAGGTGGGTTTTTAATCGCCCGTAAACTTCGGTGATAGTGGTGAGAACTTTTTTGCACCATATTCCCTTTTTTCAGATTTCCACTCTTCGCTACTCTAGGGTAGTGCTGCATCCTTTTTGTTATTTTTGAACCACTGCCGTTCAATTTCATTTGTAGGAGTATTTGTTGTTGCTATGGATCTTCTTCGTTATCATGAATTTTGGAGGTTATTGTGCTGCATATTGCGTATGCGTATTGACCAAGACCGTAAAAAAATCACATCCTTAATGAAGAATTCTGAAAGTGTGATCTTAGGTGTGATCTCATTGAAGCTATGTGTATAGATCCATTGCATTGGGGTAACTCGTAATGGTTCATAATTAATAGTATTCTGTTAGACAGTATATGGAAAACAGAAAAGTTTACGCAAACCTGATGCTTTTGCGTTTAATAGAAAATAAAGCTGTAAAAAGAATCAAGCTATCAGCCTATGGAAGCCATTGAGAAAACAGAACCAATTATACCAGTAAAATAATCAGTTAAATTTATACAAGCTCACTAATACAAATTATTAGTTTGTATTACGTGAATATATGAAAGTGGGTCTATGTTTGCATGCGTGTATGTGTAAACATTAGACGACACAATGTGAATGTTGTAAGTTCAATGGTATTTGTTTGTTTCAGCTTGAAGAAAGCGAAGAAAATTTACCGTATTGAATGATTGAAGAATTAAATTCAGAAGAAGGAACAAGTAATTATTTCGGTAGAATTATTTACACAGATTTGTTTAAGATAGAAGTAATATGTTCCCATAACTTAATGAAGATAAACGCGTTGGCCTTTAATCTAAATTGACATTTCGATAACTTATTCATCTATAATTGCATAATTACAGATGAATAAGTCATTAATTCAGTCGCATTTGCTGGTGCAATTTGAATAGGCATAGGATATACACAATTAGATGAAGTTTTATCAGCGTCAGACTTGCCTATAATAACCGAGACAATCCAGAAACGACATGATAGATTCAAACTGACCTTTTTACTAAATGGTTTTTCCATTTCATAAAATATGCGAAGCCTTCCGCCTCTTCGCCTGTGCTTTTAGTATTAGATGGTCACACTAGCCACACTCGTAATATTGAACTTATAGATTTGGCCAGGGCTAACAATGTGCAACTTTTATCGTTGCAACCTCATTCAAGCCATAAAATTCAGCCTCTCGATCGCACTTTCATGGGACCTTTTAAAAAGCATTTTGCTGAAGAAATTTGCCAATAGATGCGATTGAAATCTCAAGCCACCCACTACTATATTGCAGAATTATTTGGTCGGGTTAAATAAAGTCACAGCGTGCTGATCTTGCAATCAATGGATTTCGAGCCACAGGTATTTATACAATAGATCGTAGTGTATTTCAACAGCATGATTTCATTCAATCGTCGAATGAAATTAATACGGATATAAATTATCCAACTCAACCAAGAGATACTATTCAACCTTAATCGACTATAAAGTCCCCAGAGAGTAATGCCGAAGATTCAGGTAGAACGTACTGTGACGAAATTAAATCGACTGTTATCGATCTCATAGAAATTCAATCACCAGTTGTTGTGGAAATGTCGCCTAAGCCTTAGTTTCCTATACCCAGCACATCAAGTATGGCAGATCTAGCCGGGCCCTCTACATCTTATTTATCGCATTAAAAAAGAAAAATCATATTGTTAAATGAAACAAAGAATAAAGAAAAGATAAAGAAAATAATAGAAGACAAAAGAAAACGAGATATCAAAAAGAGACTAACTAAAAAAGCAAATGGAAAAGAGAGAAAATCTATTCAAAAGCAAATTGGCTCATCAGGCTCTGATGACAGTAAATTTTCAGTAAATGACGACACAGATGAAAGCCCAGATCGTAGTAAGAGGCACGACGCCAATGTTAAGTAAAGTTCCTAAAGCTGATTCCAAAGATGTTATGAATCTCAAGTTTAAATAATTTAATTTAGAAGGTTTTTATTGTTTCTTTATATAATAAGTTTAAGAACTTAGTAAGTAAAGATTTAGTCTAAAGATATTTTTGTAACAGATCTCAAGTTTATAAAGTTTGATTTAGAATTTATTCTATGTTCTTCAAGTATAATTATTATGATTAATAAAGGACATATTTCTTTGAAATACTGTATTATTTAGTACTTAATTTTTACACTAGTCTATATTAGACACCCTTGGTCCATATTGAGAACATAGTGGTCCATTTTATAGGACCTTTTTCTAAAGTCCTATTTTTGCATTTCTTCACAATTATTAGTAAATATCTAAATTATTTCTACGTTTTAGGATTTTTTATACACGATTGTTATACCTTAATAGTTTGCCTAGTCGCAGTCGCAGATTACTTAATTTTGCTCTAAAAAAATTTTTACTTAAAGGAAACGATATGGTGATCCATATTTAGGTAACTTACTCTACTGTTTCTTATCTCGGGGATAAAGCATTCAACACATCAAATAAACAGGCTGGCAAAATGAAAATAGAAGAGCAGTACAGTGTACATAAAGGTCACGGGCAAATATGGGATTCCTATGAATCAATCAATCTTACTGGAAATTAAACAATAATAGAGGTAAAATGTCCAATAACAATGTACAAAATAGGATTAGATGAGAACATTGTTAAAAAATTAAATATTTGGATAAACGATCGACGATGGGGATTTCACAAATTAAAAAACACATGCATGGTATGACCATAGTCAAGGACAATTATAAGAGACGCGAAAAGAAGCAGGATTTATTGCTGAATCGCGTAGCGAGTTACAGACTATAAAACTAGCCACGCCCAAATGTCCGTGGAGGAGACTATCCATTTCAACGAATGTCGTACGACTTAACAAAATGTTTACCCAAGGAATTATGAACTACCTTATTCATTATATTTAGATTTGAATCAGATTTTGAGAATTTTAAGAGCTCATAACTTACTTAATTTTTTTATAGAATGGGAGTCAAACGAGCAGAAAGCTTATCTAATATAAAGAATTGACAAAATAGATTTTCATTTTAATCACACGCTAAAATCTAAAATACCGAAATGTGAAATTTACATGTAAACCAAAAACTTAAAAATACTACTAACTCAATCTATATTTTTAATAATAACATTATTAATTGTTTACGGTCCTTTGTTATATCCACTGTCTAAAGTACGTTAATCTTTAACAAAATTATCGTAGACCTTAATTTTGTTGACAAAAAATTAATAATAGAAAAAATGTAAATGTTTTATTTTAAAAACGTACTAGGTACTAAATTTAAAATCAAAATATATGAAATCACACCAGTGATTTTAAAATGAAACGGAAAATTGTTGGGGATAAGTGGTCCACGTACACCACGTAATCCCAACAACTTACCGTCCGTATGAACACCGTTTCGAGCGCCACAACCGGTCAAAATATCTGCCTCGATTACATCTCGGCTTAGTTCTCGACGCTGAGAACTACTCACTCGACACTGCATGAAAAGTTGTTTGGCGTTACGGATAGATGGGTCTTTATAAAATACTAGCTGCCGCGTGCGGCCCGCTGCATTATAAAAGTTTTTGGTAAATCCCGCGGGAAC
>DWBA01001448.1:0-10597 GCA_018236825.1 Apodemia zela
AGTATGTAAGTGGTAGATCGCACAGAGTTTCGTTAGTAAACAGTAGATCTGATGTCTAATCAAGTTGGCCACCTCTGCGACAGAGGATAGTAGGATTAAAGCACAAACGATATGGATATGAGGGACATGCAAAATATGTAGTGTACGAGTATGTATACTAGGTATCAACACCCCCGGGCTTGCGCGATAAGCAGAGTAAATTCGGAAAGTCCGGTAACACGATTATCGACAATTTCTAGCGATAACCTAGAAAAGAATATACATTCTAGAGTAGTGCATATTCTAGAGAATATAGATTAAGTATCGTGTTCCAATTTGAAAGAGAAGCTTGCCTGTAAATGTGTACAAATGGCTGTCCATGCCGCATGGATATCAACATATCATCACTGACATCCTTGATGGCATGTGCTACGATAATATCTACTCATAAAAATAGCCGTCTTTTCATTCTTGTGTGTTGTCTGAGGGTGGTGTGAAAATTTTCAAATATAAAATATTTTTATAAAAATTATGATAAATGTGTGATTAATTAATGAGGAATGAATGAAGTAGAAGAAGCAAAGAAGCTTACATGTCTACATTTTTTTATGTCATAAGCTGATAGAAAACAAGCAGATAGCTTTCCTGATAGAAAGAGACAACGAGATGTTAATGGTGCGTTGCTATTCGTGTGGGGGTATTAATGACACATGCATAGGTACGTCTACATAAGATATTTGACGTCACGATATATAATTGTAATCGAAACTAAACAAAAAATGTACACCAAAGATTTCGGGGTGTTTAGGAGGATGTCAATGGTCACTGTAACCGCCATGTTTTTTTTTTATCATGAGATAGCATCTTGGTAAAAAGAGAAACCATCGCCTATAGACGCCAAAGATGTTAATGGTGCGTTGCTTTCTGTGTAGCAGGTTAGCAATGCCACATGCATAAGTCTACAGACACTCCAAACCGACCGACCTTACACTAGGTACACTCCGAGCATGACAATGACAAGCATTGGTGCTATTGTGGCAGAAATAACTAAGGGGGTGGTACTAAATAACCAGGCGAGACGTTGCAGAACTCTACCGCCTAGTAGGAAGTCACGATGGTAGTGACTTATATAGTTAATGTGTCGCCTTATAAGACCTGCCTGGCAGAAAAAGTGGTCTATTCTTCTAAGGAGCCCGGACCAACACGAGAGATAGATAATAGCTATTGTTGAAAATGAACTTGCTTTATATCACATAAATATGAGCTTGCTTTATAAGTCCTATAAAGCCGTTATGAGATCGTGGGGTTTGGAACTAAATTTCTACGAAGTTTATCGAAAGTGTTTTTGCGGAAATTAAAATTTCGTTCGGACAAACATTAGTTCTTGCCAGTGGTTAAGATATCCAAACCGAAATCAGAATTCTGTTATCTATGCTATAACCTCTGAGAAATAACGTTATTTTCAAGAGATTAAATCTTCAAAGAGAAATACTTCAAAGGAAAAAACTCTAACGGCATTCAACCATTTTAAATGGAATTCAATGTGGGAGTCAGCTTAGTACAAGAATGCTTACAATTATTTTATGATTTAGAAATTACTATTTTATGTAAAAGAGAGCTATTAGAGTCAAAGAAAAATATATGAATGTCGCATAGAAGTACATGTCTTTTATTATATTATATTATAGAACGAACCCACACTTCTGAATGACCGAATGGAGTTAAACAGTTCGCCCCTTTTGAACCTGTTCAATTAATTATAGGTTAACGAATGTAGCTTAATCTTTTCAATTTAATTATTTAATATTATTTTATGTCAGACATTATTGTCAATTTATTAGCTTGAATTTATTTACCCCCTTGACACGTATGTAAAATTTATATATATATATATTATAATTAATTAACATATTTAATTTAGTTACTTTAATAATTCTGACATTATTCCCAATTTATTAGTTTGACATTTACCTAAATTTATTTATTTCTTGACATACCTACATACGAATTTGACATAATATGTAAAATTTATTGATTATATTTAGATATGAAATGTAATTCCACCTATTAAAATTATTTTATTTCTATTTAAATTTCCTAGATTAGTTTCCTAGATTTTGTGAATAATTGTTACGTTGGCAACACAGAAACTATTTCGTTTCGTGTCAAAGTGGAAAATATATTATGATACCCACATACAAGTAATATTACATACAACTCGTTACATTTATCAATAATGGTGTAAATTTTAAAACATAATTGTGCAAAACATCCCTGAAGATGCTTAATTAGCGAAACCGGTTGGATGTTATAAACTATAATTAAGTAATATTAAAGTGAACTGGAAGTACAAGTGAGTTTTTATAATATATGTATGGATTTACTTCAAATTTTGCATGAATATTACTAACAGGTCGGGTAAACATAATATAGGCTACATATTATCACTCTATCACCTACGGGGGAGGAGCTGTGAATCTTTATTTTTCTTAATTAATGCAAAAGAAGTTGCAGGCCACATCTAGTTATAAATAATTACTAACCCAACCAAATTATAAACTTCCTAGATATATTATAAACTATTTGAATTTGACATATAAGTTCTGTAATCCTATCTTTATTATTTTAAGTTGGTACTGTGCAAGTGTTATCAGTAATAAAAAAAAACATGAATTGTTTTTCCTTCCTCTTGATTTTGATGTAGTAACTAAATATTAATTAAAATAAAATAATTATGAGCTGTGTTTTCGGTTATGACTACAAGCAATACTGACAATAGATTTGTTATGTTTGTTGTTACCATATGGTATAATATTAATGAATAATTGTGAACTTAATATTTATATTGTTTGTAGGGGTGTTTGTGTAAATATAAAGGCTGATTACCACGTAAATTACACTATGGTATTTAAATATACAAAATGTTATTATTGTGTCAAGTTGATTGTAAGGACAGTCAATGTTTTGGAAAAAATTGAAACACCATGTGTTGACTTAGATGCAAATGAAGAGCCTACAGTGGAAAGAGTGTGCAGAGGACTTAACCCAGACCAATATCTTATAACATTGTTCTCTGAGAATTCTGTACCAGTAAGTTTTATACCCACTTATAATAGTTTGAAAAATTAAGGGCATACTCTTTTGGTTGGGGTACGAAAAATGCCAGATGATTAACATGACTAATATTTAATGCAATTGTGTAACGATATATTAACTAGTAGTTAAAGTGGTGACCGTCAAAAAGGATGGGGATCAAGAATAACAACAAAAATGGACATCAGACAAATCAGCAGACATTTTCACATCAGACATTTTGTACTCAATTGGTACATTATTTTGGAAGTTATTTTAAAAAAACATAATTTTTCCAAAAATTTTTTTGATGTTTTTTCAAAATGTCTCAAAATCTCCTGAGCCGACATGGTGGGTTAGATTTTCAGGAAGTCTAAGTTTTTTTTCAAATTATCGATATCCCTATTTAAGCCTTAGACAAACAACAATGTCAACATTATCAATAGTTCTCTATATCAGTTAGTCTAGATTACATATTTAGAAATGTTGACAACACCGATTTGTATTGTGCGACGGTGTGGCAAGAATAGATGATATAATAATATATTATCATGAAGTACTTTGTGAATTACATGCACCGTAAGCAGGGCTTAAAACTGTTCCTATGCTTAATTTATCTAGTTTTTGAGTTTATGTGATTCAATGGCATAGAAGACTAAGTGTGAAACCCATGCAGAATTATTGTGTAAATTGCAATGTATCTGTCAATATTATCCACAGATACCCTGACTTTTGGAACAAAGTACTGAAGTTTTCATATTGCTTACTACCGTTTCTAAGATATTTAAAATTAAAATTCTGTTTGTTCAGGATATCACGGAAGATAACCCTAGTTTAACGATGTTGTATTTTATTATATATTTCTCATTTTAAGTCGTTAGTTTTGACAGTCAACTAATGTGATGTATGAGAGTTTGCCAATATTCTTTTGAAGTTTAGTTTTTTCTTAGATAATTTAGTATTGCAATAAATATTTTCAGATTAGTCTAACAGTTTTGTTAAAAATAACAGTGCCAGACTTTAATTTTACTGACTAGGAAACTTTAGGGCGAGGCCTTGTATGACCAATTTGATTGATTGCAGATGAAATAAGAGGAAAAAAAATGTTTTACTGATCAAAACACCTTCAAATGGTAAAACATTTTACTTATGTCATGTCAATGTGTAAAACATTGTACACATCAATTTTACAAAAAAAAAATAAGAAGATAATTTCCTAAAAAAATTGGACAAGATACAGATCGCCAGACCGATCAAACAGCATAATACAGCTATTTAGTTAAATATATTCAGTATTTTAAACAGAGCGTTACTGCTATATTAATAACTACTAACACCCACATAACAAGTAGATAATTTGCACACTGTTGTTAGATTAATTTAAGTTTTTTGACTGTAATTTTTGCAGGTTAATTGCAGATCATCACTAGAGGGTGTGTGGCAATTTGCTTACCAAAATCGTTATAGATTTACTGGTGAATGTAACCATCCTGATGCACAAATTAAATCTTGTCAAACTGCCGGAACTCAGTTTCTTATAACCAATCAAAAATTCAACATAACTTATAAGCAATGTCCTGGAATGAGTGGGACTTTTGAAGGTGTTGTGGAATATAGTTGTCTTGGTGAGATGTTCAGCTTAATTTATTAACACTATAAATATTTATTTTAACGTGTTGAATTATTATAACGTGAGTCATTGACCTTTTCTGCGCTAGCGTCGGTCGCCAAGCTGCAAGCGGAGAGCCGAACCGCTAGGCCGCGAGAGAGTGGCGCCGGCGCCCGGCGCTTCGCACTCTTCAGTTTGTGCCAATGCACCCCGGCATCTGGATGTCTATTCCTGCTTATGCAATTAACTTCCTCGAGTATTTTTGTGATAGTGTTCTGACATACCCAACTGACACTTCCATACAATAGTGTTGGGATAAGCACAATTATGCAGGGCTAGGCACCCTGACTTACTGTGCTTTTAATTAATTTCCCAAATGCTCCGTACTCTCTGTTTCCTGCAAACACTCTTCTTTCGACATCAGTGGTATACCCTCCATCCCTGCTAAATGAACATCCAAGATATACAAATTTGGTTGTAATTTGTTCATAAACAATCCAGTACTACACCCGTTCATATATGACATTATAACTCTTTTGTTTACAATTTAGTACTACACTGGCCAGAAAAAAGTTATTGTAAATGATAATGTATCATGAGTGACGTAATAGCACTTAAGGTTAGTAAACAGGTACTGCAAAGGATGTTCTAAGTATTATGTGATCTAGCAACAAATTAGTTTGTTAAAAAAATAATTATTAATACAAAGTATATATTTATATTGACTAGTTAAAGCCATGTATAAAATTAAACTGATAGTAAAATCGATAGAACATCGGCACTCAGTATATATATATTTGTTCATTTATTTTAGGGCACTGGTTTGTTGACAAAAATCATTTCTTTGCGGTGGCAAACACAAAGGAGTCTCGTAAAGACGAAAGATATAGATGTTTTTTGAAGAACCGAGATGATGATTTATATATTGGCGCATCTAACACACCTCAGTGTAATACATTAAAGACTGTGGAAAAATCACCGGAAAGATACAGAATAACACCTGTGAAGGTAATGTTAAGAAATTTCAAATTAATATTTTTCCCCTGCTGGCCTAGGCCTTAAGAAATTCTACTTATCAGGCAGTTTGTTAAAGGCGAACGAAAGATTTTTTTTTTAAATATCAAGCTGGTTCCCTTGCTTTCTGGTTTACCACAGTTTACTGGTTTTATCAGAGATAAGTTGAGATCCCCTTCGCCGCATTTTACAAATCTGATAATCACTTTTCTAGTAATAACCAGGACCTGACAGCTTTACGTGCTGATCGCAGGATAGCGTGGTAATCACTACCCACCAGGGTCTGAGCTGCTATAGAGATTTTGGATTATTTAGAGAAACTTTGAAAATACGCCAATAGAAGATACTTCTGCCCGACCCGGGAATCGAACTCGGAACCTCGTCATCTGAGCCAAATAGACTTACCCGTAGACCAGAAGGCAGTCATGTTTTAGCTTTATGTAAATAATAATTAAGATCCTTCTATCTATACCAATATTATATAGCAGTTGCTCGCGAGTCGTGACATCGTTCGCGTTGCCAAAAATCATTACTTCCCTTTGATCAGACGGGTAAAAAAGTAGTCTATGTCACTCCTGGATAATGTAGCCTTTTAAAGGTGAAAGAATTTTTAAAATCGGTGGAATAGTTTTTGAGTTAAATCGTAACAAACACAAAAAATCAAATCTTTCCTCTTTGGTATATAGTTTAGAGTATATAATATTTTTTGTTAGACTCTGTTATTTAAAAATATATTTGTATAAAAATATTTTAGGCTGAAGTTGTAGAACCAGGATGTCGGCTTCCTCAAAATTTCTCCGGTGAATGGATAAACACGGCCAATATAGATGCTGATGTATTTATCAATGAGACACATATTATAGAAACTTATTATCCAGATGAAGGCAGATATCGACGGACCATATACGTTTGCAGGTAAATAATTTTTGCAACTTTAGAGATTCTTATTTTTAAGTTAAAACTTTTTTAGCGTATTTTGGTAGTGTCGTCAAACTTTACGCGTAACGGCCTATGTATAGTCGTGACAACGGTCCAAAGTGTGGATAAGTGCAGAAAGCCGTCATTAATACATTTAAAGAAGGTTAAGGTAGGTCAGGTAGTTGGAGTAAGGTATTTAGGGTAAGGAAGTTGGAGAAGGTATTAAGGAATTCAGGTTAAAGTAGTTCAGGTTAAAGTTAAAGTATTTATTATTTATATATTACATTAAACAATAAAATAAACCCCCTTATTTTATTGTAATAAATAATTTCTAAATAGAATAAAATTGCAAAAAAATGCAAATTAAATACCCACGAAAATATTCAACCAGGTTGAAATAAAACTTAGAATTACCAATTAATTTCAAACCTTAAAAATGCGCAGCTCCGGGCCAAACTTTATGGCTATAAAAATCACTATCACTACATAGTATAAAACAAAGTCGCTTTTCGCCGTCTGTGTGTCTGTATGCTTAGATCTTTATAATTACGCAACAGATTCTGATGGTTTTTTTAATAGATAGAGTGGTTCAAGAGGAATGTTTATATGTATAATAAATGTATATTATAATCCGTGCGAAGCCGGGGCAGGTCGCTAGTATACAATAAATTACCCGAAAAGTTGAAATCGGAAGAAAACGATAGAACATATTTATTATTCTTTAAAATAGATTAGTCCGCCTCTACATTGCTACAGCCTATCAGTGCATAATATGTTAGTCCTATAATGTATTATTTTAAGATACCACCGAGCTTTCAGCGCTAATGGATATCTGTCATTACATGCGTTTTGTATATGTGAGTGTGTGGCGAACAAAATTGTACGTAAGCGCAAACAATACAAGGTTCTCGTCTGACAGCCAAAGCACAACTAACGCGGGAGGTAGGCGTGACAGTTCTAGCTAGAATGGGCGATACGAGTGCGGATTTTGATATTTCCTTTTTATCATTTAAAAATATACACATTTTAAAAATGTAAATTTTATAAGTTATAGAAAACATGTTGTTTTGCTATTATTCAAAAACTGACAACCTTCCGTTGAGTATTTACGCCGTACTGAGGTTTTCCCTTTTTGTTCAGAAGTAACTTTGATTTTTTTTTCTATCGAGGAAACTATAAGTTATCACGTTTCTAAGTTGTATGATTTATGGAGTGTATCCTTTAGTATCTTACTTATAAATTTCATAGCTAAATCTTTAATAATCACGATACGGCAAGGTATCTAGGAACACATTTATTTCAAAATTTGCTCGACGTACCCTTCTTGCATGTTCTTAATTCATCTACATTGCATTTTATAGTCTATTCTAAAAATAATGACTGTTATTGCGCAAATATCACAAACTGCTGTAATCTCAAAATAAATCAATTATTCTCTTGTAATATGGGTGTTGGTCATTGATACAAACATATATCTATATGTCAATACTGTAATACTATTATTAAACACTGTGATCCAGGAATAAATACTTACTTATATTCCCACTACACAAATACTTGTCTATGTAGGAGATCTATCGCCGCCGCGAGATCCTGAGTGTTTTTAGTTATAACAGTTGGCTAATTAAGGACTGTCTGCACTTCTAATACTCCTTCGGTAATAATTTCTGTTTATGGTATGGCAGTCCCTTAATAGTTTCGAAATACCCGAACTTCGCTAATAGTGTACAGCTTATATACATCTAAACATTTAATAAATGATGACAATTCATCCTAAATGAATGTGGGTATGCGGAATGTCTTACATAAGTTTATCGGCTACTTTACCCTGCAAACCATAATACGACAGTGGCAAGCATTGATGCTATTGCGGCAGGAATAGATCAGTCGGTGGTAGCAAATCCGGTCGAGACGTTGTTGACTCTACCAACTAGTCCCGATCGATGGTATTGACAAATATTGGTGATGTACACTCATTAAATACAAGGAACAAAAACAATCTTGTTGTGCATGCATCTCGTCTCCATAGATATGTAACTCCTTTATGGGGCAATATATACGCTTTTACAATAAACTTCCCGAATCTGTAAGAGATTTACCAGTAAATAAATTTAAAAAATGTGTTAAAACAAAACTGTGTAAAAAAGGATATTATAAAATCTCAGATTATTTAAAAGACAAAAAAGCCTGTGATTAATTATTGCTCCTCATACCAATCTCTTATATATGTATTTTGTAATCTGTAATAATTGCTATAATATTGTAATTAATTATGAAAAAAAAAGAAAAAAGACAAGCCCGCTGAGTTTCTTCCGCCGGATCTTCTGTGTGCGGCCGCGTTCCGATCCGGCAGTAGTTTTAAAAAAAATGTCGACTCGTCAAAAGTGCCTGTGAATGAATGAATGAAATATAGCCAACTTTGCATTTTAAGAACTACCTGGCATTGTGACAGATGGTCTATCCTTTAAAGGGAGCCTGGACCAACACGAGGTATTGGGAAAATATAAGCATCAAATGTTGGTTTTAGCGTAATGCTGCTTTTTTAA
Source organism: Apodemia zela (assembly GCA_018236825.1). NCBI lineage: Eukaryota > Metazoa > Arthropoda > Insecta > Lepidoptera > Riodinidae > Apodemia > Apodemia zela. The sequence goes on from DWBA01001448.1 coordinate 9,139, forward strand.
CTTTTGAACATGCAATACACCTACAGTTACCTTGCTTATTTGTAAGATATTTGCTAACGTTTTGCACCCTATGAAGGGTAGATATTACTGCCTGTTTAGATTTCCTAGAAATGATTTACAGTTCAAAAGGTGCGATACCTTTAGAATTAACTCGGGTAAATTATTATTATTGCATTCAATAAACAAAAAAATGTTAAATTTTTAACATAATATGTGAACAATAATTGCTTCACACTATAATTTCGTTCAGAAACTATTTAAAAATAACAAAAAAAACTTGTATTTGCATGTTTTTTGCTCATAATGTCATTCATAAGTTATTCCAAATCTATTTGTATGTTTGGTGTGAAAAAATAATATATTTTTTAATTTAAGGTAAAAAATGATAAAGTTTTAAACTAGGTATAGTTGGAAGTTTACCAAAATTTAAACAGTAAAATTGATAATGCCGAAACCCGGGATCGAACCAGGGACCTTTAGATCTTCAGTCTAACGCTCTCCCAACTGAGCTATTTCGGCTGTGAAGGCAATGGCGAAATTACGGAATATACTGTAATGAACTGTTAGGTATGTCTCAATAAAGAGATTTGTGACCTTTGCATGATAAGTTTTTCATATTATCACACAAACATGTTAACATTTTGAAACCTTATGTATTAAAATATTTAGATATAACACCTTTATAGGTATGTATATTTTTTTAATTCAGAAAAACGAATTATCCATATTTAAATTCTTTTAAATTTAATATTTACGCATCCCTATATTTTTAGATTTTAAAATTGCTGATTTTAAAACAGCTTTTGAAAAATTGAATGGTTGTAATTGTTAGACACTTATACTTATCTAAAAAATATTCAAACCTTTTGTAACCAAGTTGTAATAAACACGATTACAACAAGAAACTCATAAGGTCTTTCTTATTTTCCACCTCTTTCAAAGAATGAAGCACTCTCATATTTATTTATCTTATTTTGTATGTTTTTTTATATGTCATGAGATAGCACACAAGCAGATGGATCCCCTGTTGGCGCGACAACCATCGCATATGGACACCAAAGATGTTAATGATGCGTTGCTATCTTGTGGCGAGGTCTTGCCACATACATAAGTTTACTGGCTACCTTTCTATGGAATAACTAAGGCGGTGGTACCAGACTTGCCAATCGTTTGCCTCTTACAAACTGCCCGGCAGAATGGCAGATGGTCTATTCTTCTAAGGGGGGCCCGAACCAACACGGGGAAAATGTATTATTATGTATGATTTTTCGTTTTCGTCCTGGCTCCTTTAAAAAAAAAGACCAACTGCCGTTCTGCCAAGCAGGTCGTAAAAGGCGTCCGATTGGCTATACGTATCACAACCATCGTGACTACTAGCTGGTAGAGTTCCGCAACGTCTCGTAAGGTATTGGTACCACCAGCTTGTCTAAGGCTATGCCTAGTAGTAACCCGGTTGATC
>DWBA01001449.1:0-10592 GCA_018236825.1 Apodemia zela
TGCCGAATGAGATGACAAAGTTTAGAATTTACCCTTGGAATGATTTTATTGCATTGGTAAGTAGTATAACTCTGTATTTTTGGGTGTCAATGCAAGCTACTCAGACTAAACTAAACTATTACTAAACTAAACTAAGAAATTGCCTTGAAAGGCGCGTCAATTTAATCCATGGTGATCACCAACAGTCAATGTCACCACACAGTTATGAAATATCCTCTTTTCACAAAACAATATAAAATCACAAATAACGAAATAACTTTGCTTTTTAATAAAATTAGCAAATGTTGGAATTCCGTTTTAAAAATGAAAACATTTAAAATATGTGTAAACTTGAAATCTAGGAACATACTCGTAAATTATTAAGTGAAATCAATTTACATAACATTTTATACTCTTTTCTTATACTTTCTAGTGTCGAAACATCATAAGACTATTCCAATAAAACTGTCGATATTTATCGATACATCATAACACTATTCCAATAAAATTGTTGATACTTATCGATACATCATAAGACTATTCCAATAAAACTGTCGATACTTATCGATACATCAAAAGACTATTTCAATAAAACTGTCTTGCATTATTAGTTCACGTTTTCATGTCAATTTTATTAACAGAAAACTAGTTGAACAAAATGCAGCATTATCAGAGATGTCATACGCGACACAGATTTCTATGTCTAAAAGTCTACTACCATACTATTCTTAAGGCATTTATTGCCTCGCAAAATGGGTGTTTTTTATATTATACTCGTAATATAGCAAACAAGCAAATGGCTCTCCTGATGGAAAGTGAAACCATCGCATATAGACACCAAAGATGTTAATGGTGAGTTGCTATCCGTGTGGCGGGATAGCAATGCCACATGCATAAGTCTACCGGCTACCTTACCCTCCAAACCGTAACACGACAATGACAAGCATTAACACTATTACGGCAGAAATAGGTAAGGCGATGGTACCAAATACGTGGCCGAGTCGTTGAGGAACTCTACCACCTATCAGACGCCTTTTACGACCTACCAGTTACAGCAGTACCAGCAGGACGGCAGTTGGTCTATTCTTCCAAGGAGCCTGGACCAACACAAGGCAGACAAATCTGTGCGGCCATTATTCGACAAATAATTTTTCGAACTGGCCTGACTACTTGAGAATCCTCAAGATAACAGTTTACTCTTGTCTCAAATGCTAGCATGCATTTACAAAATCTCTAATGTTGAAGCTGTCCATGGGCAGTGGTAAGCCTCCTGTCTGTTTGCCGCTCTCCCCCATGGTAATATTTTTTCCGAAAATTGTTTTATAATTTCAATTAATATATTGAGTCTCACCTTTTGTTTGCCCCACCATTTCCACCTTCAATCTGTATCGGTATTATTCTTGTTTTTGGCTGACTGTCCTGATTACTTTGAAAATTTCTATTCAAGCTTGGCAAATCATGTTGACCGTCATCTAATCTTACTAGTTGCGGTGATAGCACTCTCATTATTCGTTGTGTAGGTTGTGAAAAAGGAACGTTATTATTATCTGTGTTAGGTTTCATATTAATTACAATACGCATTTGGGGTTGGTTCTCGCTATGCTTTCCTTGATTTCTTGTTTCAGTACTGGACACTTCCATTTGAATTGGAATAACTCTGCTCCCTTGTGTGTTATCTCTAGGGAGGCTCTTTCGATTTTCAGAAGGTAAGGTAGACCAATTTGGTTGTGCGGTCTGTTGATACTTAGGTGGACTTAGAACCTCACGAGCACCTCTTTGCATCTCATTGCTCTTTTTAACCCATTCGGGTTCATTGACTGTATCTCTTGGAGGAGTAACTAATTCTCGAGGTGCACTTCGTCTCCCTTCCAGTGGTCTCTGACACCAAACCGGTGGAGGTGTTTTAGTTTTCTCTTTCTGTGACTTCACCCAAGGTGGTATCGCTTTTGGGCTATCTGGACAGTAATATATAGGTTCTTGGTTAACATAAACAGCTTCTTTTTTAGGACTATTGTCATATTCGGGTTGTGGATTTTGCTTTCGCGGCGTCACTGGTATTGATATAGAAGATTGATATCTATTTTCTGGAGGAGTATTTGGCGCTTTTGGCGCTTCTTGAGACCTCCATGGTGCACTGTTTGTTTGAACTTTGTTATTGTTACTGTCTTGGGCAGCCCAGGGAGAACTGTATTGCTGTTGTGAAGGTTCATTATTTTTTTGATCTCTTTTCCACGGAGGACAGTAATGTTCTTCAGATTGATTAGAGTTATTACTTGCTTTCCAAGGAGGGCTGTAACCCTGTGTCTGATCAGCATTATGATTGTCCCTTGCAGGTCGATTTAAAGTATTTGTTCGCCATGGCGCTGGATTATTAGAGTCCACTGTTGGTTGTGTTTCCTTGCCATTATTAGGAAATGAATTATTAAATTGATTTTGTATATTTAAAGTAGGCTGTTCTTGATTCCTTTGACCAGCCCTTGGCAATGTGTGGAAATTATTAGGTGGTTGTTGATAAGGTGGCGAATTTTGCTGCACATTAGATGGAAATGGTCCACGATTAAAGTGAGGTGACTGTGGACTATTATTGTTTGCGGGAGAATCACGTCTATCAGGCTGTCTCCAGTGATTATTTGGAGCCGGTGAATATGGGGAGCTAACAATAGGAGATTGATTATTAAATGGCTGCGGACTCTTATTAAATTGAGAGTCTTGGCGTACTAACATCTCTCTCGTTGGAGGTGATCCGTTAACATTTGGTGATGCAGAATTCTGGTTGGCGTATTGTGCCTCTGGTCTATGTAAAGGACTGCCCGGAGCTTGGTTTTGAATGTTATTGGAGAACTGTCGTGAGTAGTTTTGAGGAGCGCTTTGTGCCGGCATCTTGACTGTAAGTGGGCTCGGTACTTTTTCAAGAAACTTGGGCACAGGCCCTATCCTTTGCAACTCAGCCTTTTCTGCTTCCCAATGATAAGGGCTGTTTGTTTTTCTTAGCATACCAATAGGGTTCTCTGGTATCACAATTTCAGGTCTTTCACCAGGTGCTACAGGTTTCGGAACATTAACATTAGGAGCTTGAATAACAAGAGGAGGTGGAGGAGGAGGACCTGGTATTTTTGGGGGAGGTGGAGGTGGTGGTACAGGGCCACCTGCAGGGTGGTAGTTTCCACCACTAGGTTGCTGTGGCGCATATGCTTGTTCTTGTTCCTCTAATGATCGTTGTCTTGCCATTCGCCTTGCCATGCTTGGTGTTCGAATTTGAGATAAATCTAATCCACCAGGAGTATATGTAAAAGGCTTTTTATCTTTGGTCATCATGGCGTTCTGGATACATGCTGGAGGTTCAACGTTGCCCATTGGCTGTAATATAGAAAAGAAGATTTCAGACATGGAGATATTTAATTCCTCTGATAGAAAGAGACAACCATAACTTTACCACTATTAACATTTTGGTGTCTATTATCAAGATATTCACCCCATGTTGGTTCGAGCTCCTTTGAAGAATAGACCAATTGCCGTTCTGCCAGGCATGTCGTAAAAGGCGACTAATTGGTTATGTGAGCCACTATCTTTATTAAAATCGCTTTGATTTCGTTATATGACTCACTGGCATGAATTTTTAAAATTTAAAAAATGTTGTCTATCTGTATATTTTGTTATAACTAAAGAATAGCTTGACCGGTCTTGATGCAGTAAGAATACGTGACTGCACAAATTGTAGGCAATATTTTTTTAACGAATTTACCCCGAGCGAAGCGGGTTTTGTTTAATATTTATTTATTTTATAGAAAAGCAAACAAGCTCATAGTTCTCATTATGGAAAGAGATAACCATCGCCTATGAACACCAAAGATGTTAATTGTGCGTTGCTATTTTGTGGCGAGGTCTTAATTCCACATGCACAAGTTTACCGGTTACCTCAACCTCCAAACCGAAACACGACAGTGACAAACACTGACGCTATTGCGGCAGGAATAGGTAAGGCGGTGGTACCAGACCCGGACGAGATAGTGATTTTATTCTTGAGAACCCGAAAGCCGGGCAAACACGAATGATTGTCTTGCTCTCTGTTTGCTATAAATAAACAATTATTTATTTAGCTAAAATCACATTCCCTTTCAAACCGGAGCCAGTGACAAACATTGGCCTATTTCGATACGGTGCCCCCACCCCCCCCTTCCCGGTTACCCTTTGTTGTTCCGGGTGAACGATTGGCTATGCGAGTCACTACTACCGTGGCTACGTCAGTGCTTGTCACTGTCGTGTTCCGGTTCGGAGAGTAAGGTAGCCGGTATACTGCTTGCAGCATTAAGGGCCCGCCATAAGAATAGCAACGCGCCATTAACATCTTTGGTGTCTAAAGGCGATGGTTGTCTCTTTTCATCAGGAGAGCCATCTGCTTGTTTGTTATCTTATAATATAAAAAAAGAATAAGTAAAGAGATTATACCAAATCACGGCGACATGTTGCGTAACTTTACCACCCAGTAGTCACGATGGTAGTGGCAGGTTAGACCAATCGTTTTCATTTTAAGAGCTCTGGCAGAATGGCATATTGTCTATTCTTCAAATAGTAGCAACATAAGCCTTTTCACACGGCCCTATGATACCTTAAACTAAGCAATTAAGTTTTTTCGTCGATCGTCGAAACCCCTACCCGAATATCGCTGTGTATGAGATTTAATCCTCACAGGCTAATCCCGAGGCAAGTAAAAACCAATATGTTCATCAAATACAGCTATAATATGGACTTAATAAAATACACTGTACAAATCTTGACTTTACCAGCGCCACAGCATTGTATCACTATTGTATGTAAATAATGTTCAAACATTCTCAGGCTATAACCTATTAACCCGGAGATAAGTAGAGGTTAATGTTTGTTATTACAATTTTTTTATAAAAATATTGGATCCTTGTGAGACAGTTCTCTTATAATTGGTTATAATCAGAAATGTTGTGTTTATGGCAAAACTGGCTGTTAGTCTCGACTTCGTTCGCGTGTCTTGAAATCATAACTTTATTTTTCTCCCGCCCCGTTGGTCGAGTGTTTAGCGAACCTGACTGCGCATCAATGGGACCCGGGTTCGATTCCCGGCGGGGGCAAACATTTGTGTGATGAGCATAGATGTCTGTATTTCTGGGTTTGGGTGTTTATTAAATATATAAAAGTAGTATCGTTGACTAACACCCATAACACAAGCAAATAATTTGCTTACTTTGGGGTTAGATCAATTCGTGTAATTTGTCCCGGAATATTTATTTATTTATTAATTTTGTTTTAATCTGGTAAATAAGTAGCCTATGTTATCCCTGAACGTCTTTTTTAATCTTTCTGCTGGTGAACGTATTTTTAAGATAGTTCTTGTAGTTTTTGAGTTTAAGTGGCAAGCCTATCGCCAACCGGACTCTTATCCAATCCCGGCAACGTTGTCTTTAGTCAGAACACTGAAAAATAAATACATTTTTTGAAATGCCCGACCCGGGAATCGAACGCGAGATCTCATATGACCATACCCTGGTTCAGATCTTCACTAAATCTATATGGGACCAAATGGAAAGTATGCACTCCCCAACGCAAAAGATTTTTCTGAATTAATTAAATGAGTTGTGGTGTAACAAACATAAAAATACATCGAATACAAATTTTTGGAAAGTAGATTAAAAAGTAGCATATAATGTCTGGGCATAGACTACCTATTTACAAAATTTGTTCCATATGCATTTGGTCGTTAAGACGTGAATACCAGGTAGCTGGTTGTCAGGTACAGATCGCTAAGGCGATAAGACATTTAATGTTAAATTTGTTCTTTTTGGTGTACAATAAAGAATATCGATTGATATTTTATTATTAACTAGCAGTTGCTCGCGACTTCGTTCGCGTGACCTAACCATTTTTCATGGCTCCTCCCCCGTAGGTGATAGTGTGATAATATGTAGCCTATATGTTTATATTCATGCAAAATTTGAAGTAAATCCATGCAGTACTTTTTGAGTTTAGCTTGGACATTTATACAGACATACAACAGACAAAAATTCTAAAAACTATATTTTTGACTTCGATATCAATTGTAGATCACGCCCTAAGTATTCTTTAAAAAAAATATTCAATGTACAGTTTTGACTTTCCTACGATTTTATTATATGTATAGATTTAAAATGTTATTTCAGGCATATAGATTGTTTGGTGCGGATGGTCACGCCCTTATCGACTTACTGCAACGCTCGTCAGAGCCTGCTCCGGAGGTGGGGCAGAAGGTGCTGTGCCGACACCCCTTCCAGGAGTCTAAGAGGGCCTACGTCATACCCAGCAAGGTGGAACGTTTGTATAAGGTGTGTTGGGAATTTTGATTTTCTGTTTTAATAATTAAGTATCTAAGATCGTATAGGATCGATTAGGAACACGACAGTGTCAAGCGCTGGCGCTATTGCGGCAGGAATAGGTAAGGCGGTGATACCAAATACCCGGGCGAGACAATGAGATCCATACATCCATAGCAGCGTCGTGAATGCGAATGAAAAGTTATGACAACCATACTAATCTTTCACCATGGAAATTTCTTTGTAGCAAGACTGTGTGTATAAGGCCGAGATCTCAGTCACACAAATTCCCCCTATATATGTTTTAACATAAAAATAAAAGTTATCATAGTATCAAACGTATTGGATATAATAAATTTCAAGGTGTTTTCAAAAATGTTCTTTTGTTTTGAATGTTAGATTTTAAGATTACGACATGCGACGCCAGGCGTCATCCTGCTGCCAAAATTGTGTTGAATCAATAATATTTTGTGTCAAATAAATTAATTTATAAAAAAATCTTTGTTTAATTCAGAGAAACACATATTCGAATTAAATGTATTTATGATGTATTAAAAATATCTAAAATCAATTTACTAGCGAGCTCCACTTGACTGCTTCGTTTAGCTAATTCGGATTCAACCATGAGGTTTGATCCCCGGGTCAGAGGAAAATTGTATTAGGTTCTTCCTAGTTATCGACCGCCCCGTTGGTCGCGTGGTTAGCGAACTTAACTACGAATCGACGGGGCTCGAGTTCGATTCCCGACAGGGACAAACATTTGTGTAATGGGCATAGATGTTTGTATTTCTAGGTTTAAGTGTTTCTAATGTATATTGCAGTATTTAAGAGTATGTATGTATTGCTATGTATTAGTATCGCTGACTAACATAACCCATAACACAAGCAAATAATTTACTTACTTCGGGGTTAGATCAATTTGTGTAATTTGTCCAGTGATATTTATTATTCTCGAATTCCAAATATCGGTAAGATCTCGGAGTCTATTAGCGGTATTTTAACTGGTTTTGGAAGAGCGCGTAAAGCTATCGATCTTTGTTATCGCAAGAAACAAAATATCGGGTTGGTAAAATACGTCGATATAGATAACTATATCTCTAACCAACCGACAAACCTTGAGTACCGTCCCTCCGTCTACCCCGCAAATATCTATTTTAACAATTTATACTTTACTTATGTCATTTAATCTTGTGACGGTTTTTATTTAAAATCGTCCAAGAACTTTCTTGTCTTAAGAGCTTTAATTTTAACAGGAATACTGGACTGATGGTTACGTTTGCACCAGCCCGAAGCCATTGTCAGAAGTGAGGGAGAGAGTTCAGTCGTCTCTCCGGACTCTTCGAACTGACATCAAGCGGAACTTGAATCCTACACCATATAAGGTGAATATTTTAATAATAACATACTTAGAAATTGTTAAGTATTGTATGGGAACACTTGTTGGTCCGGGATTCCCCTTTGCTGTCTATAGGTTTGCAAACTTATGATATAAAATAATATCGGTGTAAGGCTGTGTAGTCGACACAGACGTGTGTTTTACCGATTACAAAATTCATTTTACTTTTAACTTTCCGCTACGTTATCACTAGTATGAGAAAGTTACTGATTTTGCCCCGATTTTCGAAAATCGAGTGTGACGTCACATGTTAGTGCGTGTGTATGTAAACATCTCATAACTTTGAACGGCTTGTCCTATCGAAAAGCGGTTGATAGCAATCGATCGGGTTCCACCCAAACTCAGACTTCCTGAAAATCTGAACCAATTCGGCCCAGTAGACTTTGAGAAATGTTGAAAAATCCAAAAAAAAAAAATTCGGTAAAACAATATATTTTTTAAATAACTTCCAGATTAATGCACCAATTGAGTACAAAATCTAATTATCTCTTTTCCTTAAATAATCACGTCTAATGTTGCAAATTGCATCAAAATCGGAGCTTTTTTGGGAGGTTTGGGAGCTTTCGTTGACGAAAGATTTTGAAAAATCGTTTTTTCGAAATAACTTCGAGATTTTCCAACCAATCATTTTTTGACCTTATACAATATTTTAGTACTTAAAAATTGCATTAAATGCTTAATAACTTGCATGCATAAATTGCTTTTCAAAAATCAAAATCGAATCAAGTTTTCAAAAGTTACAGCTTTTCAAATATTAAAGTTATGATGTTCACAGAAAACTTACTTCATATTTTTAAAATAACTCAGCTGTTCTACTTAAAAAATTTCGTCAAAATTTACACGGCCAATAATCTTTATTAGAGCCGTTGAATAAAAGTTAATCGATTGTCGTAGGCTGCACCGAGTAAAAAGATATAATACAATCAAATATTGTAACGCAGCAAAATAACCTCAAAAGACTCTTCCAACCCCCGCGACTCGTCGCAGTCCACCTAACGTTAATGAATTCTTTGATTCTTCAGCTATTTAGGGATATAATAAGATTTTGGATGCTGATGATGGGTATGCTTTGAACTGTCCCCCACTATGAAAACAAATTTAGAGACGATTTCACGTCAAAACTTCATAACAAAATGGTAACTGTAAATTTTTTTCAACGGTTTGTTACGAATTTACAGGTAGCGGTGAGTGATGATCTTTATAGTTTCATCCACGATCTGTGGCTGCAAAATGCGCCGATCGGGGAGTTATCCTGAAACACAGCAGCAGAATTTTATTACAGATTTAGTTTCAGTGATACGGCTTAAAACAGAACTGTTTAATTTAAGATATACCAGTGTATGGCCTAAGTGCAATTCTATACTGAATTTTGGTGTTTGAAATTGTCTTAAACTATGTTGTATATACTCGCGGGGTTAAATAACTTCTCGGCTTATGAACCAACTTAAAAGGTCGCATTGTACGTGTGACAGAGATGACGCTTTTCAGAGCCGACACTTGCCGGTAAATAAATCAGCCAGTAAGTGTTTTTTTTAAACAATTTTAGATTGACACAAGTTTACATTTAAAAAAATATACTATCGAATAGTTTAAGTGCACTTCTATAGGAAATATTGAATCTTGATAAAAACACTGTTGTTAACAATATGATACATGCTTGCGAACAAATATTGCTTGAAAAATATTTTATACCAATGGATATATCAGCCTACTTTATACGGATGTCTAATCCTCTTCGAAATCCGAAAATATATGTTATGTATCGTCAATTACGTTATTGAATTTTTGCAAACAAAAGATACATATTTTGTAACAATTTTCGGTTGTGTAATTTATACTCTTTGTCGTCGGCACTTGGTGAAACTTCGTTTATATCTCTCTTTCAAAAAGTCCTTGTATCTTACGAGCGAAATGTAATATTTTTATTCAATAACAATAATAATATCTTTGTGTCATATTTATAAGTATAAATAATTGCTTACAATAAACCAAGAAGTTATTTTTAGCACGAATTAAATAAACATATCCCCATTACATGTTTAGGTTTCTATATAATATAAGACAAATCTTTGTAACAAATAATTATATTTAGTGAGATCATTTTTAATATACCAAATAAATGTGAAGTTAAAACATTATTTAAGTATTTTCAAGTTATATTTTGTTTTTATTTTTTAATCGGTTTACGTTTTATACATATGTTACGTGTAAATAATTTGATCATTTATAAATTAAATTATGTATATCTATTATTTAATAACAAAGTTGTATAAGATAGGCCATACTGTGAGAATATATTTTTAATCGGCAACAAAATTATACTAGTCAAAATTATGCCATTGATCCTTATTAGTTTCAAATATACACCAAATATAGTATGGAGCCGATAGTTGAGTGTATCAGAAAGGGTGTAAAAGTAGCATTTAATGCTGTGGCAGGTGTTTAGATGAGATTAATGTACAACGTATATAGCATACGCAGTGTAATACTCAAGGGTTGCGATCGTAACAATAAAGTGTGATGGAGCTTGGAATTGAAACGAAGTATAGATGTAAAAATGATAAGGGTATGCTCCGTTGGTTCGTACATCATGAACGAATAACAAAATACACAATGAATGTGAAATAGGATCTAGACTCAGTCCATAATAACTGATGATAGTGAGGGGATACTGTCTGAATGTGACAAAATATCGCCGTGTGCTTTGAGCTCTGAAAATGTAGAAAGCAAGGCAAGTTTACCTGTAATAAATGTCTAAGTGATGTATTGATTCTCTGTCTCCCCGCGTAAGGGATGTGACGTGAGGATTTGAGCGTATGTCTATAACTCTTAAATAGACAATTTATCGTAAATAATTGTTATCGCTAACTTACAATTATAATTTAATTGATAATTAACTA
>DWBA01001450.1:0-10591 GCA_018236825.1 Apodemia zela
AGCTTAAAAGTTGTTGACGCGTCAAAATAACTTGTAAAAAGTTTCATTGAATAAAGTATTTCTGATTTCTGATTTCAACGTCTTATTGGTCTAGCAATTGGAAGGTTCAAATTTTAGATTGGACAATTTGTTCTATATTAATTTCTCTTTTTTTTTATAAACAAAACTAGTATGGTATCGTTATCAAGTGATTAGCCACTTGTTAAGTAATGTAACCTAAAACCATTGGCTAATCATACGGGTATTTAAAATGAAAAACATGCAATAATTGTGGTTTATGGTTTTGTGTTACAATAAATGAATGAGTTGGTATGTGTATATTATGTACTTTTAGCAAGGAAGATACACTGCTAATATAGAATAAAAATATAAGCAATAAAACAGGGTGAGCAGAGTGTTAGGGTAACTTCTTCAAAGCACTGTTCTAAGTTAGATACAAGTCATCCTGCATATTTCCGTGCTGGGCATGTCAAAAACATTTTGTTTTATGAATACAGTTTTAGGTTTAAGAAAACACAAAAAAGTATCAATAATCAACAGGTAACTCTGTAAGAACGTATCTACCACTTAACAACTATAACTCATTTTGATTAAAACTGGCTGCCTCACAGATTACTCCCGCAATGTGTTATTTAATCAACTGAATGCATCAGCCTTTGCAAAATTTCAATAGACATAAAATAAAGGCCTATAGATAAAAAATAGTAAAAGACAGGAAATTTTCGTATTTACGAAATAAATATGAATGTTGAAAAATACTATATTATGAAAATTTATTAATTATTTCTATACAAAAAGGAACATTTCTCGCTGCTTCAGCAAGTTTAATATCATCATAAAAGGGAAAAGAATGTCTCTAAAGAATCTAACGTTGAGATTGTTGTAGAACTTTATCTATTTATTAATATAATATTTTGAGCCATTCTTCACACTTCTGATTATAATAAAACCTTCGCTTTTGCAATAAATAAAAATTATATAATAGTAAGGCATTTTATTCTAAAAAGAAAATAATCCGAAAATATTATAAAATGGGTGTTGGATAGAAAGCCAAAAGGCTTCCTATTGCAAAAATAGCTTGCAAAAATTATAAACATAAATAACAACAGCTTTATACCATTAAAATGTTATTTAACACTCCCGATAACATACCTGTAATTTCCCAAACTGGTTGATTTTTTGGATCTTTAGCAATGAAATCTGGAACCATTCCCTTATTGCAATCAAGCCAAAATGGAACTTTGTTATACTCTCCTGAGATTTTCACCATATTCGGACCTAGCTCCTTTTGCAATCTGTCCAAAGTGCTATCATCATGTCCTGTGTGTACTTTTGTGACTGTCACCCAGCGATTTCTTCGAGTATCTAAGCATCCCATCAGAAATACTGACATCATGCCACCTTTTTTACCAGTACCTGTAAGACAAAATGTTAAGATTAGTTTTTTTTTACAATCGTACTGCTAATAAATACAAGCAAATTAATTTAGTTTTGAACTGAATAATGTTTTCTCAAATGAAAAAACATAAAATAAAACTTTATTTTATCTGATTTGTGTCTGTATTCGGAAGGTATTAAAAAACAATTTTAAAGATCTTTTTTTATGACTTGACTAGACTTATTTAAAAGTACAACTCACAACTGCCTTAAATTATATTGATCTTACTGCATAATTAGAATTTTAAATGAATTTTTCAGGAACAATAAACTTTTTTGGATTAAAACATAATCTATGCGGAAATCTGGATATATGTATATAAGCTGTATAATAATTTTCATCTAAATACATTAAAATAATAGAAGTGATAGGAGTGAGAATAATAGAAGTGAACAAGAATAATAGAATTGAAGTGTATCACATTATAATTCTCGAGTACCTTAGAACTGATATAAAATTCACCACTCTACATTGTCTACACATAAAAATATTAAACCTACATCACTAACTCAACTTATAATGTGTATTTATATGATGTGAAAAACTTATAATGCTTACTTTAATACTTTTCGAAAAAAAAATAGTAGCATTTTTTCAACTGTAAGAAAGAATAAATTCTACAATTACAGAGTAGCCTACAATTATTAAATTTGTTGAAGAAAATGGCACACACTTGACCAGGGGGATATCTTAGTTCTACTGATATGGATCCAGTTTTTTTTTTATATTATAAGATAGCAAACAAGCAGATGGGTCTCCTGATGGATAGACTCACCAACACCTATAGGCACCAAAGATGTTAATAGTGCGTTGCTATCTTGTGGCGAGGTCTTAATGTCACATGCATAAATTTACTGGCTACCACACCCACCAAACCGAACACGACAGTGTCAAGCACTGACGCTATTCCGGCAGGAATTGGTAAGGCGGTGGTACCAGACCCGGGCGAGACAATACTGAACTCTGCCACCTAGTGGCCACGATGGTAATGACTCGCATAGGCAATTAGTCGCCTTTTACGACATGCCTGGCAGAATGACAGTTGGTCTATTCTTCAATGGAGCCCGGTCATGGGGTAAATATTATATAAAAGCTCCATATGAAGAATACAAAAATTTTGTAACAATATTAATTGTATATATTTACCAAACCATGCTCCCAAAACTACTAGATCTGCAGTGTCTGCCATGGCACCATCAAACAGATAATCTTTTTTCACCTTCAACCAATGCCTTTTACCAGGTTCATATTTTGACTCCAGATCCTTCAAGACGAGACCTTCTAATCCAAGTTGTAAAACCTGAAATTAGAAATGCTTAAATTAAAAAAAAGTATCTTCACGCATTCATCCCCGAAGAAGTAGGCAGAGGTACAACCAGTGCACCCACAATTAGCTGAAGATACTCGGTCCCACAATGTAATAGGTCGCTAGCCTATCGCCAACTGGGCACTTTTCCAATCCCGAGCAACATTTATTTTATAAGAAAACTGTTAAAACATATTTTGTAAATTGCACAACCCTGCAATCGAACTGAATTCAGATGAAAGATCGGGTTTTACATGTTCATACATTCATAATGTAAGAACATGTAAAAACCGATGTTCAAAAAGTGATCGTGATGTATCCTACCTTGATTAAAAAACTTTGACTTTTTACTTTTTTTGAAAAAAAAAAAAGAAATTTGGGGCACAGATATTTATGATTAAGTATATTCACTGCTTTAGCAAAAAGGAATTAAAGTACCTAGTAGACACAAACTAGTCATTTATCTTCATGACCATTCAATTACTGTAGTGGTTAAATAGCTCACGATTCTTGGAACAAAACAGAAGGGGTCAGTGCTTATTCCAAACAAAATAAAAAATATTGCTGGATAACATAGACAAATTTATCTAATTCCATAGTAAGCAAATTATTAGCTTGTGATACTGGCGTATCCATAACCAATATGTAGAATATCTGTATATTGTTACGTGTATAAATACAAAACGATCATTGGTTTGAGGTCTCTTTGAAAAATAGGACATCTGCAGTTTTGTCAGGTGGTTCGTATGAGGTGAATAATTGGCTATGGGAGTCATTACCATTGTGGTTACTAGGTGGTAGAATTCTGCATTGTCTCGTCCGGGTCTGGTACCTCCTTTTTACCCATTCCTGCCAAAATAGCATCAATGCTTGTCACTGTCGTGTTCCAATTTAGAGGGTAATGTAGCCAGTAAACTTATGCACGTGGAATCAAGAACCGCCACAAGGATAGCAACGTATCATTAACATCTTTTGCTTGTTTGCTATCTTATTAGTTATGACATTAAAAAAATATTCATATATTATGATTTTATAGAACTAACAATTTTCTGTATAAAAACATGTTTCTATCAATATTGCCATACAAAAAGAAATTTTTACAAACTATACCTTACCTTTGCAATCATATTAGCTAAATCTGCCGGTTTATTTATCAATTCTTGCTCAGAAAACATAACGTGATTCTTTATTTCTACCATATTGTCATATAAAATTTGCCTCCGTTTTCTTATTGGCACATCAATTAACACCTCTCCATTGTAATACAAGCAATCAAATATATACAAACAAACTTGAGCATCTTTAAATTCTGATTGTTTATGTTTGCCCAGTGTACCAAATGGAAGAGGCTTGCCGGTATTGACATCTACCATTAAAACTTCAGCATCTAATATCAGATCATCTCCTTTTGGAAATGCTTGAGGCAGGTAATCTTTAAAATGACTTACTTTATGTGCCATCACAGGTTTTAATGCTCTTGAGAAATATTTAAACTCTTTTCCTTGTTTATGTACTTGAACCCTTTCCCCGTCGTATTTTATTTCAGAAAACATACCATTTGGACATTTTTTCATTGCCATTTCTACGGATTTGCACGCTTCGGCAAGCATAGGTAAAACTGGTGTCATTAGGCTTAATTTTGCATGTACATTGTTTTGCAAAGAATCTTTATGTTTTACCCCGCTACTGTTTTTCAAAATTCTTTCCAAAACCATGTTTAGGTCTCTAGATGTTTGAAATGCGGCATAAGCATCTGGATGTATGCCTTCTAAAATATGTTTAGGTCCAGCATTGATTCGTAGGTCACCTTTTATTAACCTAATAATCATTCTCATGTCATTTGTAGTGCATTTTCTCACGATCTTTTTGAAATGATAAATTTGTTCCTCTTCCTTTGTAAATTTTGATAAACCTTCAAGAAATTCTTCAACTTCATGAATTGTTAAAGTGCTATCTGACATAGGCTGAAATGATTTGGACTTCGTGAAAAAATGTTGTATTGTATCGGCCACGTCACCTTGTTCTAAATGAGTAAGCATATCATCGTGGTCTGTATTAAATATTTTGGAAAATAGCTTTACCAATTGCTTACTTTTTAAATTATAAACTCTTTTGGATACCTGAGGTAATAAAAATTTACACCAAAGCAATAAATCCCCTTCAAAAGTACCATTACATCCTTTCATAAAGAAATTATTAACTGTTGCAGTTTTTTCAGTGTAGGCATCTACTTTTGATATTTTTTTACATAAGGAATGAAATGTTGAAAATTTATTATCATCAACAATGATAATTTGTTTTTTTAAATTATTTTCTGTGTTTGAATCCTTTTTCACTACTGAGCGCTCATTTTTTAGAACTTTGGCTGTATATTTACCATTGTTTTTCTCAGCATATAGTTTTTCCATGTCATTAATTTTTTTTATTAGAAACTCTTGATCTTCTTTATTTAAATTCTCCCAATTTCCAATGTCTTCTATTGAATCTATACGTTTCGTGGTTGGCCGTTGTTTGAGAAGTACATTCATAAGACAGTCAACATGATGCCATGATTTCATTTGCTGATTTTCTCCATAGGGACTATATACTAACTTGGCTAGCCTAAGTTCACCAGAAGGACAGTTGCCTTTGCAGCCTTTACACGAAGCTCGACCACCTTTTGCTCGGTCCACAAAGAAAGGCGTAGAATCCGTCATGATTATTATTTATAATTGACAATCACTAAAGAATTCTGCAAAACATAACCTAAAAGACCTATTTATTCGTTCCTCGTTTTATAATTTATAGCATAGACTAATATTATATACTGAGCAAAACACTCTCTCATTATAGTACAAAATGAAAATTTAACACGATTTATTTAACCTGTCGTAACCTGTCTAGTGTATGTATGAGACTCTGTATTGTAAATAATAAAGAATAATCACTAATTCATTACATTTGTATAGAACCTAGAACGTTAATGTGAACAGATAATAACTGGTGCTTGATGAACAGATATTAAATAATTTTAACACATATTTTCATAAATTGTTAATAAATAAACAGCTGGAAAGCCAAATCACAGATTATTTATGAATTATGTATTAGCCAAATTAAATAAATAAACAGTGATGAGTGAAGGGTCTGTGACAGAAGCGATGCTGACATAAAGCATTTGACAAATGACAATGACATTACACAGATTAAAAAAGAATTGAATTGACAAAAGTCATTCCGTTTCGCATGTAGCAATTCAACAAACGTTTGACTACTAATTTTAGTACTTTTGAGTGAAACCTAAATAAGATAAATTCCTTTTTTGAGAACTGCACAATGTTGAATAAATATAGCTAGGCTAGGCGCACAATGAACACTAAATGACGGAAACATGGAATGAAACAAAGTATTGATTTTTTTTGTTGCCTTACACATGCGCAGATAATCTTAAGTATCTACCTACTTACACAATTTCTGTGAAGTTTGAAAGTAGTATCTTCTAATATCCGTAGAACATATTTTCAAACTTCCCGCTACGTTATAATACGTAAGTACTAGTACAAGTTACTGGTTTTGCCCCAATTTTAGACGCCGGATTACCGGATCTTCACGTTTTGAGACACTTTTCCGATTATTTTTACGATGACGTCACTATCTGTATGTATGTATGTATGTATGTATGTGTGTGTGGGTGTGTGTGTAAACATCTCATAACTTTTGAACGGCTTGACCTGTCGAAACGCAGTTGATGGCAATGGATTGGGTTCTGCCAAACTTAGACTTTCTGAAAATCTCGGCCCAGATTTTGAGAAATTTTGAAAAAACCTCAAAAAAAATTTGGAAAAGCAATGGTTTTTTTAAATTATCTTTCAGATTAATGCACCAATTTAGTACAAATGATTCGTTGCTATCCATGTGGCATGGCAATAATGGCAGATGCATTACAAACATGCTACGTTACCCTCCAAACCAGAACACGAAAGTGACAAGCGTTAACGCTGCTGCGACAGAAATAAAAACCACCCCCAGTCCCCGTCCCCGGACCACCAGTCCCCGGACGAGACGTTGCAGAACTTTACCGTCTAGTAGAAGACAATGGTGGTGACTCGTATAGCCAATCGTTCGCCTCTTACGAACTTCCTGGTAGAATGGCAGTTGGTCCTTTCATGTTTCATTAATGGTTAAGAAACCTGGACTCTGCAATTAAAACAGTCCGTTTTACGAGAATAATACGTATTGCCTACTCAACCAAACGCAATTTAGACAACTCTCATCAAATTATTGATTTATTATTACATCAAATTGAAATTGAAAATTTGTGACTTTCTGCGAAGTAAAAATATTTATACCTCTTAACATGATTGTTTCTGCTTATTTCCAGCTTCTTCTTGTCACCAGGAGTTCAGCAGCGACGGTTCCAAGCATGGGACCTTGACATCACCACATTATCCACTCGCCTATCCACCAAATACTCATTGTCATTACGAATTCTTCGGAAGAGGGAAGGAGAGAGTTAGATTAATATTTCAAGATTTTTTCCTGTATAAATCTGCAGACGGATCATCAGAGTAAGTATATAAACTACTTACTAGTGTGGCGCAGTGACCCAAAATGAGTCTTGGCCTCCGACAACAAGGTTTTCCATTTAAATCTGTACTGTACCATCTCCTGCCAGATATCGACCTGCCAAGGCAAGTGGCAAAAACGATAAATGTATGGATTTGACATAAGCGCAACCGAACGCTTATGTCAGATCCATGCATTTGTCTTTCTATTCTACTAGCGTTAATGCCATTTGTCTAGGGGGCTGGTGATATTAGAGCATTTAGCTTTCTATTCTACTTATGTATATGCCACTCGTCTAGGGGGGCTGTAGTTCTCGTAGGTCTTTGCAGAATTCATCGCTCCAGCGCGCTGGAGCGGTACGCCCGTCATTCGGCCTTCCCAAGCAGGCTCGCTTTACAGCAAATTACGCGCACACACAGCGCAGTTACAGCGCAGTATTTACGAATGTATGCACTCAATTTTTTTGAAGTGTATAGATATAAGTTCTATGCATTCTTTTCGGACCTTACTTTTTTACTCAGTTCTACTAAGCTGAAGGAAATAATTATCCTCTCCCGATAGTAGAAAATACTACCACTAAAAATAAAAATGCTTTGGTAAATATTAGACACGCTGGCCGCAAGGCAAAACTTTTTTATATGAGAGGCATCATTTTATAGGAGAGGCAGCCGGCACACAGGTGTACACACAGGTACACAGATTGCGTGCTTGCTTCAGTCGTATGCCCCAATTACACCTACCGAATAGGATGGCGAGACAGTGCGCTCGGCCGATAGAGTAATAAGGTTTTACCAACATCCAGGGTAGTTGTAGAATGTATAATCTCTTAGGCGAAGTACTTGTAACTAGGGTACAAAAACTCTAAACCTAATTTCGGGTATTTTATGGGGAAAAAGACACTCATAATACCTACGAGCATATTACTGCCTCGTGGTCTAAGGGTTAGCCTATCAGATCATGAAGTACCCAGTTCGATCCCCTGATTGGGCAAAAGTGTTCGTCGTCTGGTTCGTGAAATGCGGTGATACCGATTCCCACTCAGCTCGCCGACCGACAAACCGGTGAATCGTGGTGAACCGGAAAGTCTATAGATGTTCGGTTTACTCTACCTACCCTGCAAGGGAACCGGCGTGATAAGACTTTTTTTAATCTCTTATATTATGATACTTCATAAGTAATTAACAAAATCTTAAACAATATTTATTTATATTTTCAGCTGCGCAAACATAGATTCTCTGCAAGCCTTCATAAATGTGGATGGTCGTCTAGAAAATGTTAAAACGTTCTGCGGCGTAGATCTCCCGAAACCAATTATGTCAAATGGTCCCAAGTTAATGTTAGAATTTCGCGGCACACAATCTTCAAGGCATTCAAGAGGATTTAAAATATCTTACTCATTTGTAGAAAGTAAGTAAAGTACACTTAAATTGCGAAATGGCGGAAGCTAAAAATACTTTTTGTATTTGTAATCTACACTAATGTTATAAAAAGTAGTAATATTTGTTTGTTTGTATAAGATTAGAACAAACGTTTATAGGATTGAAGATTAGAACAAATATAAGATTGAAGATTAGAAAAAAAACTTTTATGTTTATGAATAAACTCCAACGTTTGTTCTTATCTTCGAAACGGGTGCACTGATTTTAATGGGACTTTTAGAAACAGATAGCTAATTTTATAATGAAGTAGCTGAGCCGCGCAGCTTTGCCCGCGTGTGATTAATTTGTCGTCAATGTAAGATTCACTCCCTATTTCACTATATGAATTCCGAAAATTCCGTTCTTAATTCTCGTCTACATCGTAAGTACCACCCCTGTGTTAAATTCTAGCCTTCTTGGTGTAAGGGTTGATATGTTAATCAGTAAATGAGCATTTGTTTTTTTCGTATATACAGATAGCTCAAACCTACTTTTCTATACTAATATTATAAAGAGAAAAGATTTGATTACTTGTTTGTATTAAATAGGCTCCGAAACTACTGGAACGATTTTAGAAATTCTTTTTTTTACCTTTAGAAAGCTACATATCCAAGAGTGAGATAAGCTATAGTAAAAAAAGTAGTATTTTTTTTCTCCATGCAAAAAAAATTAAAACCCAGATTTAAGTCCACGCAGGTGAAGTCGCGGTCACAGCTAGTCGTTTGTGGCTTTTACTGCATCACATTGTCAATACAAATGTTTTACCGAAAGTTTCACATTTTCCAGATTTTGGTATCACAACAGGGCGGCAGCTGAAGGAATTTCCTTGCGCTTTTGTATATAATAGTAGTGAAGCGAGAAACGGTTCCATTGCATCGCCGAACTCTCCAGGACCTTATCCAAGGGATACTGAGTGTTCATATTTTTTTCATGGTGGGCAAACTGAAAAAGTTCACTTGCACTTTACTCACTTTGACGTAGAGGGCGTTTTACCGTAAGTATTTTGTTATTATTTCTAAAATCATGTGTGTGATCCGGGCGCCTTTTTGAAGAATAGATCAACTTATAGGCATCTCATAAATGGGGAGAGATGGCTTCTACGTGTCACTAATATCCTGATTACACCTAATTGGTGGAGTTCTGCAACGATTCTGTGACTACTAGGTTAGAGTTACGCATCGACTCGCCCGGGTATTTGGTACCACCGCCTTACCTATTCCTGCCGCAATAGCGTCAATGCTTGTCACTGTCGAGTTCCGGTTTGGAGGGTAAGGTAGCCGGTAAATTTATGCATGTGACATTCTAATCCTGTCAAATGGATAGCAATGCACCATTAACATCTTAAGTTTTAATAGGCTTTGGTTATTTCTACTCTTTAGGAGAACCAGCTGCTTGTTTGCTATCTATGAAATTAAAAAAAAATAAAAACAAAACCGGTCAAGTACGAGTTGGACTCGCACGCCGAGGGTTCCGTACAAACTTTTAGGTAATCTTACTACACATAATTGTTATAAACGGTCATATATTTTGATCGCGTTTTTTTGTGATGTGACTAAAATTTAACCGTTTTCGGATTTTTACCTTTATATGGGCTGGACATAGTTTCTTGCCAAATTGGATAATTCTAGGTCAACGGGAAGTACCCTGTAGGTTTAGATTCCCTTTCGAAATCTCAAAAAACGCAAAATACGCGACATAAATGGCCATGGACCCCGTGTTGGTTCGGGCTCCTTTGAAGAAAATACCAACTGCCGTTCTGCCAGGCATGTCGTAAAAGGCGACTAATTAGCTATGTGAGTCACTACCGTTGTGGCTACTAGGTGGTAGAGTTCAGCATTGTCTCGTCCGGGTCTGGTACCACCGCCTTTCCTATTCCTGCCGCAA
>DWBA01001451.1:0-10589 GCA_018236825.1 Apodemia zela
CCGTTCTGCCAGGCATGTCGTAAAAGGCGACTTATTGGCTATGCGAGTCACTACCATCGTGGCTACTAGGTGGTAGATTTCAGCATTGTCACGCCCGGGTCTGGTACCACCGCCTTACCTATTCCTATAGGCGATAGTTGACTTTTTCCACCAGGGGACCCATCTGCTTATTTGCTATTTTATAATATAAAAAAAACTAAGTGGTAGAGTTCAACAACGCCTCACCCGGGATTTGGTACCACCACTTTAGCTGTTCCTGCCTTAATAGCGTCAGTGCTTGTGAATATCGTGTTTTGGTTTGGTAAGGTAGCCGATGGACTTATGCATATTGCATTACCATTTTGCCATAAAGATATCAAATCACCATTAACATCTTTGGTGTCTATAGGCGATATTTTCAATTCCCATCGGGAGAGCCATCTACTTTTGTGCTATCTAATGATATAAAAAATATCGTTAAAAAACGTAAAGCGCATGCACGTTACTTACGGTAAATTAACACTACCGTTTAAAGTAAATTGACAATTTTTGGTGACGTTGATAGAGGCAACCTATCAAATCTACTGCATATTTGTGCAACAAGTCTGGTAGAGTTCTAGATTGTAATCAACTACCCATTTCTGTAACAAGTCAGGTGAGTGTGGGACTTAAAGAGGACCTAAATTCTCCCCTCTCCAAAGCCATCTAAACCGGAACGCTATTGCGGCACAAATAAGTAAGGAGAGGTAAAAAACGCAAGCGAGAGGTTGCAGAACTCTACCACCTAGTAGTCGCGATGGTAGTCACAAGAAATGCCTTGCAATGTGCCAGATTTTGTCACACGCATTCGCCACGCCAAAGAACAGGGCTCCCGTTCCTACGGTTTATCTCCTTTTGTTTAGTCCATCTATTACTTGGCGGATCCATCTGCTTATTTGCTACCTTATGATCTTATACTATATCTAAATGAATGTTTATCTATATGTCATTTATAGAATCGTATACTATGCATTTGATCATGTGATGATCTTTATCAAGGTTGTGCATGAGCCCACGAAGGTTTCTGAGTTGGTACGAGCAATTTTCGACAGATGGCGCCACTCTCTCATTCCAATGAATTGCATATATTGCCTTTCCTACAAATTTATTTTAGTTGTTGGCGTAGCAACGCGCGCAGTGTACAGTTTATATTGTAAAAAAACTAGTTATTTTTGCTTTGACCCAAACACAAAACTTTCACATTTATTACATTAGTAGGACTAATGCGTATTATAGTTTGCATTGTTCAAAAAATTGCTCTCTATCTCATGGAAATGGACAAAAGATAATCTTTTGTCACGCCGGAATAATGCGGGTTCTAAATTTCGCGTGTGTTGCAAGCGAAAATTAGTACAACAGTTTTTTTCGTACAATTTTGCACAAATCTGCCCCGAGTACTCGCTATGCTTGTGTATGAGCCATTGTTTTATGCCTAGCGAAATAATACGAACGAAAGTTGTGCCTATTGCGAAAAATAGAAACCTGATAAGGCCAATTGTCAGCCTATCTCTTTAGCTACGGTTATTCCAAAGGTGTTCGACAGCTATGCATTTAAATAAGTTTTAAGCCCGCATGATAATTAGTTTGGTTTTCGAACTGGATTGTCCACGTAACCCCGTGGTGGTCCAGGCTCCTTTGGAGGATAGACCAACTACTGTTTTTCCAGGCAGGTCGTAAGAGGCAACCGATTGGCTATACTTATCACTACTTTCGTGACTAATAGGTGGTATAGTTTGCTATCTTATGATATAAAAAATACCTAAAGTATTTATTAAAAAAATTAATAGGAAGGACTGCCGGTAATTCTCAAATAATATTTACTATTTAATTGTGGGAATAATTATGCTTACAGTTATTTAATGTAATAATTTACGGTAAAGGCTAAGCGAGTGGTGTTTTTGAGTAAATTACATGCGACATACACATCACACACGTAAATGAATTAATAAACAATTCAAGGGCGTGCGAATGTTGTAGGGAAGTGTAGGTCGCGTATTTGTGTTCGTATTAGCCGTAGATTGAGTATACTCTAAGATTGCAAACGTTAATTGTCAAGCGAGACTAAAACATATTTGTATATGTGTGTATGTGAAATCTCATTTTCTTTCTTGGAACAGTTACATTCAGGTACAGCATACGTAACCATGACCAATCACTCTCATAAAGACTATATTAACACTTTATAATTAAAATGTTTCCGAAAAAGTGAGGTTTATGTAGGTACATTACTACAAACGGTTAGGCCGTTACAGGCCGATAAGCATGGACGTGAATGGTCTCACCTGACTATGTCGCTCTAACGTACGCGTGGCTATGCTCTGACTCTTTCGCATAGCCAATCTTAGAGTATACTAAATCTATGGTATTAGCTCAGTAAAGTCCATTAGATCGTTGTCGATCTAATTAACTATAGCAAAATTTAATCGCCTCTGTGGTCCAGAGGTCCGGTGTTGAAGTTGACCACATGAGGACCCGGGTTCGATTCCCGGTTCAAAAAATGTGTTTTTTCAGTTTTCTGATAAAAACGTTGCCCGGGATTGGTTAAGTGCTAGGTTGACGATTGCCTTGCCACCTATTACATTGTGGGACCGAGTATCTTCAGCTGATTGTGCACCTATTCCGGACAGCAATAGCGTCAATGCTTGTCATTGTCGTGTTCCGGTTTGGAGGGTAAGGTAGCCGGTAGACGTATGCACGTGGCTTGCCATCCCGCCAGACGGATAGCAACGCACCATTAACATATTTGGTGTCTATAGGCGATAGTTTCTCTTTCCATCAGGAGAACTATCTGATTGTTTGCTATCTTATGATATAAAAAAAACCTTCTTGTGGCGGGGTCTCACAATGCCACATACATAAGTTTACTGGCAACCTTACCCTCCAAACTGGAACCAGAACACGACAGTGACCAGAGCACGAGTAGGTAATGCGGTGGTACCATATAACCAATAGTTCGCCTCTTACGAACTGTTTAGCAGAACGGCAAATGGTCTATTTTTTTAAGGATACCAACTGCAAGGAAAAAATATTTAGGTATATAAATATGATTTTTATATGTATAGACTATGAAAAAAGATTGGTCCCAATTTTAAAAATTGGTCCCAAATGTAAATCCACCACAGAATGCATATATAAGTATAAATGCCGTTTATACACATAGTGATATATCTGACGCTCACTGCTTGCGACGTTATTAATACGTATAAAGACATAAAAAAATGCCAGGTTGAAGCAATGATAGCTTGAAAGATTAAACTTCATTTATTATTAACAATAACATCATCATATTATACTAACAAATTGCTTTAAATTGGTCAATACCTCCAAGGGAGAAACTTATATATGACTTCCTAACGTAATTGAGCATTAGGAATTCCGGGAATTTCGTCTCCACCGCAATCCAGAGGATTCCCTGGGATGTACCTCGCAGAGTGCATTAAAGTTCTGCGTTATGACTCGGAAAATGTGACACTTCTTACCCTCAAAAGGGAGCGCGGTATTTATGACGTGCTGTTGATTTATTGCTAAACCACCCCAGCGTTCAAACGTTTTGTTATTTCTTTGTGCTAAGATGGGGGCGTTGAACTTATGAATCAGTAAGACTGTGATGAGATGACTTCTCGGCTGAGGTTGGAGGATTACCTCATGTCACTTATAAATTGACAGGTTCGGAGATTAAATTATGATGTTTGAATGTGGAAAAATAAACTGATCATCGAACAAGTAGGTTGAGTATAACTAACGTGACCATACGTCCCGTTTTAAACAGGACTGTGCCTGTTTTAACTACCCTGTCCCAGTGAACCCTAGTATATTTCAGGGACGTGAAAACATCCTGTTATTTCAAAAAAAAATACAATCACTGCATAAAAATTGTACATTTTAAACCAATTTGTCCGCAATCTCATCTAACTCGACGAATTTTCGCTCAGACATAAGCCTATTTCAAAATTTTGAAATCTTTTGGTAGATCACACATAACATTAATATTTAATTTCGGGTTTCTTTATGGAAATAGATACATCCCGGAGACATCATGGCTATTATGTATTGCTTGTGTATTTTACATCGACCTAATATCCCGTTTTAACACTATAACCTAGCTGTTGTTCACGATTTTACTCGCGTTAAATTTGACTTTTCAATTTTAGGGAATTTTTCTAAATAACCTCAACTACTTGGCTCTATTTTTATATCATAAGACAGCAAAGCTGATAGAAAGAGAGAACCGTCGCCTATTGACATCCTAGATGTTAATGGTGCGTTGCTATTTTACCCTCCAAACCGGAATACGATTTAAACATTTGTTCCAGAATGAGTGAGATGTGAAAGATACTTATGTCATATACATTTTTTCTGTCTTGGTCCACCCTTTCTGACGAATAGATCAACTCTTTTACTGCTAGGCATTTTGTAAAAGGCGAAAGACTGCTAATATGTTTCTCTAACATCGTCAATACTAAACAGGTGGTAGAGTTCTGCAACGCCTCGCCATGGTTTACTCCCACCGCCTTACCTACTCTTGCCACTATAGTGTCAGTGCTCGTCATTGTCGTAATCTGATTTGAAGGGTAAGGTAACCGGTAAAGTTGCTTATGTATTTAATCCCCGTCGCACGGATGGCAGTGTGTTGCAATTAATTTTACCATTATAATATTTGGTATCTATTTGGAATTGTTGTCTCTTTCCATTAGGAAATCCATCGGTTTGTTTGCTTATTGCTTGTAAAAACTAATCTTTACATGACCATTAATGTGTTTTTAAATCTGACCATCAAATATTTCCATTGTAAGACCAAAGATAAAATTTTATCTAAAGTTGAAATCCTCTTAAAATTATTTTTCCCAGAATATATTACCCTTTCAACCGTGGAACGGTATCTTCGATAGAGGTAAGTGTAGCAAAAGCGTAAACTTTTAAAATTACCCATTTCATTTTATTATTAAAAAAACACAAACTAGTCAAAAACAGATTATTAAAGAAACTTGCTCTTGCATCTTACGTTTAAAGTCAAGTTGAATGAGCTTGGTGCGGGGACGGACTTGAATCTATTAATCTAATCTAAAATAAAATATTATACGAGTATAAAATACAAAAATTGTTCCTTTATATATTCCTCCTGTATATATAGTATATTCATCTAGGTAGGAGACCTTGCTATGCCCGAAAGAGCCCATGATGAGCTAATCAATATTTTAGTTAAACAACTTGTAAACAATGTGGAATGCAAATGAATAAATAAATTTATAGACTTTGAAACCATCCAACCGAGGGTTGAGAACTTAAACCAGTTTCATTTGAAAGGCAATATTGTGAAGATAGTCAGTGTTTGGGTCACGCGAACGATGTCGCTGGCAACAGCAAGTGATATTCTCGTATATAAACATTTGTTCTTAAATTTCTATAAATGCAAATTCGGCCAATTAGAATTTTTTAAACTAGGACAAGCCTTTTTGGAAGTCTAGTCTGAAAGCTAGACTTAGTATCCATGTCCACGGATACTGTAAAATCATAGAACCAAATAAAATATACCACAAAAAGATATGGGCATGGAAACAGCCATGGAATAATGAATATTCTTAGTTATTACAATTCATTATCTTTATATTCATACTCGTATATTTATTATGTGTGTATAAAATAGGCTACAAAACACACGCTAAAACTGTTGCTGCCTGGTAACTAGCTGCCACAGAAAATTGGCGTTGGGATTCCCATATAAACCCAACATATTATTAAGCTGAGTGGTAGGTTACATCAAGTTACATCACCATGATGTACTATTTCTGTATGAGTTTTGTATCAATATCTCTTTTTTGTTACTTTGTTTTAAATTGTCTTTGTCTATTGTTTATAAATGTCGTTGTATTTTTAAACTATGTATAAATTATTCTTATTCTCAATCCCTAACACATTTTAGCAGCAAGTTGACTTGTAGTATACTAGTATACTTTCCATCTTTTATTTTTTTATTCCATAAGATAGCAAACAAGCAGATGGGTCTCCTGATGGAAAGAGTCAACCATCGCCACCATGCTAAACTCTACCACCTAGTAGCCACGATGTTAGTAACTCGCATAGCCAATTAGTCACCTTTTAGGACATGCCTGGCGGAACGCCAGTTGGTCTATTCTTCAAAGTAGCCCGAACCAACACGGGGTAACTGCATTTTAAGATATTATAAAAAACTCACAGTTTGTACTTAGCATCTTCAGAAATGTTTTCAGGGATCATAACTGGGCAAACCATTCCTGAAAATGCTGTAACTAGCGAAACTGGTTGGATGTATTTTACAATAATTATATAAACTGAACTGGAAGTAGGTACAAGTGAGTTTTTTATAATATCTTGACTTGTAGTGATTATAAATTTCTGTTTATACCTTGAAATTGAGCGTTTTAGTCAAAGTCATATGATAAGTATACAACATATTATTTAAATAAAGTAGAGACTTCTG
Organism: Apodemia zela; assembly: GCA_018236825.1. NCBI lineage: Eukaryota > Metazoa > Arthropoda > Insecta > Lepidoptera > Riodinidae > Apodemia > Apodemia zela. The sequence goes on from DWBA01001451.1 coordinate 6,476, forward strand.
ACTTAGTGGGATCCGCAGCGATTTGCATTGAAATAGTACAACAGATTTGAATTCGGCAAACGTTTAACTATCATTGGATACGATTCGCAATTCTCTGTGCGTTCGCAGTCCATTATTCACATTTCATTTCGTGACTACATTGAAAGTAGCGACGGAAGACCAACTTGCGTAAATCATTGGAATTACCACGCTGACAACTATTGCCTGCTACGGTTTTATTATCGTTTTCTTTGTGGAAGTTTTTTCATTACTTTTAAATATATATTTTCATGAATCATGTTTTTGCTTTTCTATGAAATAAAAAATAAAAAGTATATATAACGATAAGGCTAACCCCTAGAGCACGGCCGCCTAAGCCCTGGGTACATGGTACTACCGCTTTACCTATTCTTGCCGTTATAACGTCAGCGCTTATCATTGTGATATTCCGGTTACGAGGGTAAGTTCGACAGTAAACTAATGTTAAAAATGGTAACAGTAAGACGTTAAAACATAGCCATTTTGCCACACGGAGGGTAACGCACCATACACATAATATTTTGTGTCCATATGTGAGCCATCTGTTTTTTTGCTATATGATATAAAAAAAGAAAACTTGTAGCCGAGACAACAAGTTGTAACAACAACTTGTAGGAAACAAGCAAGAAGATTTAATACTGAATATTAAAAATGTTCCTGTTAAGGAAATATTAGTTCGGGCTCCTTTGAATAATAGACCAACTGCCGTTCTGCCAGGCATGTCGTAAAAGGCGACTAATTGGCTAAGTGAGTCACTATTGTCGTGGCTACTAAGTGGTAGTGGTAAGTGGTTAACATTTTTGGTGTCTATAGGCGTTGGTTGACTCTTTCCATCAGGAGACCCATCTGCTTGTTTGCTATCTTATGATATAAAAAAAAACATTGCATGGTTTCCTATAAGTGTAAAAAAAGTCATTTACATTTCTTTACAAACACACGTGTTATTTGCTGTGTGTAGTTATGTGACTGAGTAATCTAATAAATAAATCAATATATTTATTAAAATTTGCTCAAGTTCTGGTGATGGGATTCAAAAATTGATTGAGAAGATTGAGTTGAGTTCTTGTAGTTTTATTAAATCAATATATTTCAGTATTATTCAGATGAATTTATAGCTCTAATTACGTTTATCGTGTTTATTAGAAAGCACTGTTGGCAAGTTGGCATATGACTCGATTTCGTAACGGCAAAGTGAGCTAAACCATATCGCAAAATGACATTGCACTAAATAAATACATCATCCCGTGGACGCCCAAGCCCTTTTCGAAGAATAGATCACCTGCGTATTTTTTTTTAAAAGGCAAACGAAGGCCTGGCGTATCACTACCGTCATGACCACTAATTAAAAGTTGAGTCCTACTAAATCTCACACAGATAGCACCGCCTTATCTTTAATATCTGCGAAATCGTTAATACTGTTATGTGTTGATTTGAAGAATATCTTCGCATGTGGTATTACGTCCGTGTCACACGAATGGCAATTCGCACATTAACGTTTTTGGAGTTTATCAGTGGCCGCAATATTATTCCAGTAGAGCCAGCCGCTTGTTTGCCATTCTCTGAGATAAAAAAAAAACAAGTAGTGTGAAACCAGGGCATATAGCCAGTAAATGTTTATAAAATAGCTTCAGTTAGTTACATGAATCGCAACATTTGCAATCAGGGAAGCACTGTGAAACTAACCGCAGTTGGTAAATAGGTACTCGTCAGTGCTATAACCAAAAACCGCAAACTAACTTTAAAATGCTTTAAATTTTGTTATGATGGAACATTTTAATAAGTTGTTAACTTTATATTGCTTTTAATAGCATCTTAATTAATTTTAAATATTGTTTGGCTGGTCGGCCTAAGAGAGTTATAAGATAATGTGGAGGAACCAAAACAAGTATGTCTGGACCGTGATATATGACATTCAGTCCTCTCTGCCTGAGGTAAGCAGTTAAGGAGTTCAGCTAGAAGTTGAATTATGTATGTAAAAAATAACAATAAAAATCATCTTCACGCCCGTATCTCCGATGGGGCAGGCAGACGTACAACAAGTGCACCCACGATTAGCCGAAGATACTCGGTCCCGCAATATGACAGATGGCAAGCTTATCGCCAACCGGGCACTTTTTTAATCAGAAAACTGAAAAAACACATTTTTGGATTTGCGCGATCCGGGAATTGAACCCGGGACCTCATGTGGTCAACGCCGACACCAAACCATTAGACTACAGCGGCGAATATATGTATGTAATATAACAACAAATGTATGATAGAATAATAATTGTGTCTCACCGTAACAGTGTAGCAATAGTATAAGTATCCAAAAAGTAATTCACAAAACAAGCATTAAAAAGCACCCAAAAACAGCCTCAAAGCAACCACCAAAAAAATTAAGACTATGATTTTTAGAACTAAAAATTCAAATTCAAAATTTAAAAAAATCTTTATTCAAATAATCCTTTACAGGCACTATTGACGAGAGATTTTATAATACCCTTTTTTACACAGTTTTGATTTAACCCATTTTTTTAATTTATCTACTGGTAAATCTCTTATGGCTTCAGGAAGTTTATTGTAAAAGCGTATACATTGCCCCATAAAGGAGTTACTTATTCTATGGAGACGAGATACATGCTCAACAAGATTGTTTTTGTTACTTGTATTAGCGAGTGTACATCACCATTTTTTATAAACAAGCAAATATTTTTACGAACGTACCTACATTAAGTTCTCAAATATATATTGGGATATTACAGTTAGCATATTGATTTCTTTGAATTTTTCTATCAGGGGAACCCTCGGGCTAAGATTGTGAATTGCCCTAATAGCTCTTTTCTGCAATTGAATTCCGAAAACTTTGCTTACTGATATTCAATCATAGCTCAATAAATTAACAGATTTAGATGATATTCGATACGTAGATACTTGGATTTGATGAACTCCCAAAAGGTTTGCCCTTTACCCTTGCGCGACCGTTTGCTCTAAGGGCAGTAGGGTCAGCTGTATCTACGCCGAATGAACTTTTGCCACTATGAAGCGAGATTCGATACCTGTAATCCACACACGTCCCTAATGTTGGTTACTACTTTATTTTATTTAAACGACCCTAGACGCCGTTTCAAATAAAGTGGCAATTTTAAAGATTTTGTCATGTATTTCTTGTTCATTGTATTTTTTTTATCATAAGATTACTTACAAGCAAATAACTCTCCTGATATACAGAGAAAACTACCACCTATAGACACCAAATAGTATATAGTATATGCGTTACAATCCGTGTGGCAAAATGATAATACTACATGCACAAGTTTACCGGCTACCTTATCTTCCAAACCGGAACATGACAATGACGAGCACTAAATAAAATAAATAATAAATAAATAAAAAGTTTATTTTCCACCAATTTTCAATTACAAGTTTCATGTTTCAACTAGTGTTACAATAGATGGTGGACTGGAGCCTAAACTAGGATAAACCTGTATTTCAAGACTCCGGGTCTCTCACCACCAGCAGACGCTATTGCGGCAGGAATAGATATGGCGGTGGTACCAAACCCGGAGGAGGCGTTGCAGAACTCTACCATCTAGTAGTTACGATGGTAGTGACACATTTAGCCAATCGTTTGCTTTTTAAGAACTGCCTGGCATAATGGCAGACGCTCTATTCTTTAAAGAAGTCCAAACGCACACAACACTAACACAAAAAAAAGACATTTGTTCATTTCTTAATGAATAAAAAAGCAAACAAAATAAAACTATTTTGCTTTTCCTTTTTTATTCATTATATTCTAAGAGCCCGCGTTAGCTATACCTTTGTAATTTTATTAAACCTGAAAGTTTCTCAGCGCATAGTCCCTAACACAAGTAAGAACGATCAGGCATTATGAAATTTGGACGATGGTTACTTTGGCAGCTAACAGGTAACAAAAATGTGTACCTCAATTTCGTTAAAGTATTAAGTTCAGTTTTTTAGTATTTTCTTTGGTATAATAATAATAATAAATAAATAAATATTCTGGGACAAATTACACGAATTAATCTAACCCCAAAGTAAGCAAATTATTTGCTTGTGTTATGGGTGTTAGTCAACGATACTAATACATAGAATT
>DWBA01001452.1:0-10589 GCA_018236825.1 Apodemia zela
AAGCAGATGGGTCTCCTGATGGAAAGAGTCAACCATCGCCTATAGACACCAAAGATATTAATGGTGCGTTGCTATCTAGTATGTGTATGTATGTATAGGTAAACATCTCATCAATTTTGAACGGCTTTACTTATTGAAACCTGGTTGATGGCATTCGATTGGGTTACGTACACCAATCTTAGATTTCCTGAAAATCTGAACCGATTCGGTACAGAATTTGAAAAAAAAAATTAAAAAAAAAATCAGCCAATTAATATAACTTCAAGATTAATACAACATCAAATACAAAATCTAAACAGTTTCTTTCCCTTAAAATTACGTCTAGTGATGCAAATTGCATGAAAATCGATTTTTCCGTTCCGGAGTTATCGTTGACGAAAAATTTAGAAAAAAGTGTTTTTTGACATATTATCTTTATCTTCTACAATATTTTAGTACCTACGTACTTAAAAACCTGCGTCGAATGCCGTTTCAAAAATTAAGATCAAATCAAGATTTCAAAAGTTACAGCTTTTCAAATATTAAAACTTATGTCGTTTACTGCAAACTAACTCCATATTTTTAAAATAACTTTGAGACTAATTTACCGATTGATTTTAAAATCGAATCAGCTTTCACTTAAAAAAACTGCGACAAATACTGTCCTTAATTCGGATCTTTATCATTGACATTTTTTTAAAAAAAGTTTATTTTTATAGTAATTTTTCTACCTATCGTTTAAAAATTGCGTTGAATGCCATTTGAAAGATCAAAATCGATTATTATTTTGATCAGTTAAACTACGCGATACACTTTACGAGGCTGAGGCCGCACATACAGATAATTCTTAATTCTAAAATTGATTCGATGGAAAAAATACTTCTTAAATATAATTCTGTTATTATAAGTACCTATATTCGCAAGAGAAATGTACTCATTATATTTATTCATGTATTTATTTTAATTGTAACAAAGTTCTTTTTAATGATAGGTGTATGGGGCCACTCAACTCTTGGAGTACTGCCAAGGTTTCCTGTTACAGAACATGGTAGCCCTGCTCACCTACGACGACTCCGTTAAGCGACTACTCTTTGGAAAACGTCTTCCAGGCCATAACGTATTGGGTGCACTGCTAACTACACTTCAAAAGAGGATCGAATCAAGGAAAAACCAAGCCAAAAGCCGGTAGCATCTGTGAAAATACTAAAAAAGGCTTTTTGTTCAAACTGTGTCATAATAATCGATATACAAATAATAGCAGCGCTTTATTTTATTGTGGCAAAAACAACATTTTGTAACAAAATGCGTTTCGAGTAAAGAAAATGATAAAACGGGGCTTTAAATCTACGTAGTAAACGAATTTAAACTATTTTTAATTTATAATTCTATAAGTAAATTTCTTCTTATTATTATTCTTCCTGCAATATAAAAGGGCTACAATAATTATTGCGTTAATATATCTAAGATAAGAAGTATATATGTCTCCGAAAAATTGTAAATACCGTTAGATTCTAATCTACCGTAGTAATATTACAAAATAACTCTTAATCTAACCTAACCAAATTATAAACTCCCTAGGTATATTTTAAACTAACGCTTTTTACAATTTTACATTGACATATAATACACAATCGATTCAATAAAGTTTACATTAAACTGCGAAACTATATGATACACAGACACCATTATATTGATGAAATTATTGGAAATGGTTGTGTAATGCAGCCTGCATCGTATAAGTTAAAAAGCACTTTCCTGCAGGGAGCGCAAAATTGTTGTTAACATTCTAATACTAGGTGTCACAGTTAACTGTATTTCGTAAAAGCAAGTAATGACCCATAATATTACTTACCAAAAAGAATATCTATCACAGAACTCCATTTCCCTGCAACTGTTAGATGCCTATGTGGGCAAGTAATCCGGTGTCGGAGTTGACCACACGAGGTCCCGGGTCAGATTCAAGGGTCGGACAATTTAAAAAAAGGTTTATTCAGTTTTCTGATAAAATCAACGTCGCCCGGGATTGGAAAAGTGCCCGGTTTGCGAAAGGCTAGCCACCTATCACATTGTGGGACTGAGTATCTTTGGCTAATTGTGGGTGCAGTGGTTGTAACGCTTTCACCTCTGCCTACCTCTTCAGAGATACGGGCGTGAAGATACTTGTTAGATATGTATCACACCGCTGTAGTGCAGTTTTACCTTTACTGTTTTAGGATATAAGATAATATAAATACCTAGTACAGCTTTGTATACAGTTTATAAATAGGTGTGTTTTTGATAATTGTCAAAATTACTAATAAAATTGATATAACTTTTAAATTGATACCTACACATAAGTTTTAAACAAATACAAGCTATAGTTTACTTGAAAATTAATTAATATTTAAATTATTTATATTTACACGTGTTTAAAAGCGTGGTTAGAATTTGGGAATGTATTTACATCTAGATTAAAATTCTATTTATTTAAACTATTTAACGAAGACTGGCCTATAAAATTATTACTAAACGTTTACGGCCTTAATATAATATCATGTTGCAACCTAAGTACTTACCATTTAAAATCATTTTAAGTTTGAGCGTTTATAGGTGCAATAGGGTGGACAGTGGAACAAAACTTTGTCACCTATTTATTTTTTAGCTTTTAAAATAATGTAGATATTTAAATTTATCCTCTGTTTCCTCTTCACTTCTCTAAAACACCACACCTTCCTTCAAACAATTTTTATGAATATATTTTAAATAGATTTGGGACCAGTTGAATTATTTTTGGTTCATGTAAGTACTTACCATTTTTGACGTCGAAGATGTTTACGTCGTTTTGTTATCCGTGTCTTAATGACACGAATTTAATGGAATAGAAGAGAAAAAAAGGGGAATGACCTTTTATCATGAAGAGGCTGTCCCAAGCTTTTTATGATAAAACGGAAGGCCATTCACGTTGCGGGAGAAATACCTAAATAGACTATGGGTATGTTGGGTAATTTGCTGATTACTGTTTGGTGTTACAAATTACACCACATACATTTTTATAGAAATATCGACCCAACTGAGACATGGCAGCAATTTCGTTATATATACTTGCTTATGTTGAATGACAAAACTTCTCTCTGTAATATTGTTTGCAAGCTGGAAAATATATCAAGATTGCTACTGAAGAAACGTGAATAAAAATACCAGACTTTGTCTAGCCAACCGCGTCGGTAGAAAACAAGCAAGACTAAGTGCCTATTTAAATATGAGAAATATTAGATATTTATTATATCTCGATACGTATTTGTAGATGTTGATAAATTTAAACGAAATCGGTTATCGCTTGTATAAATAGTACAATTTACAACTTTGATATCCTGATTTCAGAAAATTAAATCATCACATTATTGGGATCAGCTGATCAAAAATCGATTTTCTAAATCGTTTCACATTAACCCGAATTGTACCATTACAACAAAATGAAAATAATTTATTTTAGATTCTTGTGACGTCGCATATTAATCGAATTAACATGTAAGTGTTTCTGTTTTAGTTCAAATCCCACGCAAGGAATATTGTAAAGTGCCTCTTATGGTGCCTTTTATTTAAATAATTAGTTCTAAAAGTATAAACAAAACTTGTGAAAATATAATCTGTAACATTTTCTATAACTGTTAAATATTAATATTAATTTTGTAGATACGTAGTTGAAAATAGAAAGTACAATTAGCTAAATAATAATGTATTAAAATAAATTATATCAATATGTGGTCTGTTAGATGTAAAATGTGTAACTTTGTAATTATTGTTGAAATTAAATTTTTGTAATTAAATTCGTTTATTTATTTAACAACAACATATCTTCACTCCAGATCCCTTACGGGATAGGCAAAGAGAACCGAGTGCCATTTGTCAAGATCCTTACAGATTTGTCTTGCTTTCTCAACATTAATTAGGTACTCTCTTCACGTAGGTCTTGATCTTGCCCGGCACCTACATCCTTTTACATACGCATTGTATAATATCTGTTTTGCCATCCTTCATTTATCATTCTTTCTACATATTGTCCGAACCAACGGAGCATGCCCTTTCTCATTTTTACACCGACACTTTCTTTCAGGCCTAATCTCTCTCTCTCACTTCAATATTACGAACCCGGTCCGCGAGTGTAACGCCACATATTTTTCGTAGCGATCTCATCTCAACCGCGTTGATTCTACTTTCATGCCCTTTCCGATATACCCAACTCTCACTTCCATACAATATCTACAGCTGACGTCATCGTAAAATTAGTTGGAAAAGATTCTTTCGCAAACATGAAGAGTGGAAATTCGATTTTCGAAAATAGGGGTGAAATCACAACCGCATATTAGAACCACCTTCTTTTAGGGAAGTCAGTTGTCGAAAAAACCAGTACGTGATAATTCCATTTACATATTATAAAAATCTGCAAGGATCGTGACATAATAAGGCACTTGGTTTTCTATGTACGTAAGTGATTACCGATTAGGTAGTTTTGTGTAGCTTTGGTGTAGCTTTCATTGTAAATAGATAAATAAATATTAAATTCTCTGTACAGTGTACACCCCCGGTTTTGAGTTTTGACAGCTGACAAAATAACATATTTTATCTGACAAGTGACAATTGACATAGTATCATCATTCATCGTCAACAGTCATCAAACGAAAATCACAAAAAGTAAATAGAACTATTTCTATGTTCTACCACACAGTTATAATATTTTATAGGTTTTAACTTCGTATTGTTTACCTACCTAATAGTCCTTGTCCTTGCGAAGTTGCGTCTTATTAATTAAAAACAAAAGAAACCTTACAATGTGGTGATTGGTGGAGTTCGATTCGAGGTAATTTATTAGAAACATTAGTTTATCTTGGTTTTATGTATTATATGTGAGTACTAGGCAGTGAGCGACCTAAAAATTAGTTTTTGCATGAATTATATTTTACTAATGTGATATAACAAGTTATCTAGAAGAGATGATAAATATTAAAAATTCAAACCAAAAGATATCTAGCAACAATGAATATGCAGGACATGATAAATTAAAAGCTAAAACCAGAATTGTTTCGTATTGGATCATATTGATTGGAATCTCATTAGGAATCAGCACTATTTTTGCCATTATAATATCATATGAGAGCTCCAACTTACTAGAATTTACTTCAAAGTTAAGATCCACAAGACCTATAATTAAACCTGTTATTTTGTCAACAAATGAAAAAGTGGTGTCATGTTACTACAATACGCCTGACAAGGAACAGCTGACACAACTTCTGCCCTCTAACATCAACCCACATCTTTGCACACATGTAAACATTGCATTTGCACAGGTGAAAAATAAGGAGATTCATTTAGATGATTCGCAATGGCAATCAATCAGTGAAGTTGTCAAACTGAAGAGTATTAACTCTAAACTAAAGATATTATTGTCAGTAGGGGGAGCAGGAAATCATGATGGTTTTTCAGAAATGGTTGTGGATCACGCATCCCGGAAAACTTTTATCAAATCTATAAAATATATACTGAGGAATCACTCGTTAGATGGTGTCGACCTAGATTGGGAATTCCCCGGTATTGAGAACTCTGCGACAGATGTATCCAAAAGAGAGCGACAACATTTCTCCCAGTTGTTGAGAGAAATAAGGATGGAATATATTAGAGAAAAAAGAAATTATTTGCTTACTGTGGCAGTGGCAGCCCCAAAAGTAATCGTAGACTTTGCATATGATGTTGAACAGATTAACATGTACGTAGATTATGTAAATCTAATGACATATGATTTTCATTATTTTACTCAGTTCACTCCATTTACAGGATTAAACTCTCCTCTATATTCCCGCCCCTCGGAGCACTTGTACCTCTCCACTCTCAATATAAATTACACCGTACAAATGTATATAAGCAAGGGACTCAATGAGAGTAAGATAGTGTTAGGAATACCAACGTATGGTCATTCATTTACTTTGGTAAATGCAAATAACACCAACATCGGTAGTCCAGCCGCTGGCTTTGGAACATTGGGTAATTTAGGATTTATAAATTTTCCTGACATTTGTTTATTTATGAACAATAGCAAAGGTGAAATTACTATTAAAACTGATGATGATGCCAAAGTACCATATCTTTATAAAAACACGCAATGGGTATCTTACGATAACCCTCAAAGTGTCAAAGAGAAAGCAAATTTTATAAAATCTAATAATTTACGAGGTGCCATGATATATTCTTTAAATGCTGATGACTATGATGGGGTCTGTAAGCAGCTGTTAGGTTCCGATAAATTTCCTTTAACAATGTCAATCACCAATGCCCTACATGATAACTAAACCATATGCTCATAGAGCAGCCGTCAACGCGAGTTACCTTCTTTTTCCTGGACACGTATGTAATTTTGTACATGGTACAGGATTTCATGATCACGATAGGCACAGTCGCGCTACACTGGGGTCGCGGCGCGCGCGGCGCGGCCGCCCACGCATCTCGCAGTCGTCGGCGGAGACGCTCGCCACATACTGGGCCACTGCTTACCCAAACAGAACCGCACGCGCTGCATTAATTACATGCCATACTTTTACCAATAAAAAGGTATCAGAAGCGGCGCTGTATCAGTGGGGGTTTCCACTTGACCGATTACGAACGCCAACGTCGCACATCACTTTAATTAACTGGACTGTACGAGAATACGCGGACGGCGATTTGTATGAATTACAATACACTTGTTATTTCCGCAATTTGTTCCTTAACGGACTACTTTCTATTATTTAAATCATTTGCATGACGTACTATTAAAAAACGTATTTTTACGAGCTAGTCGACTCTTCATTACACAGTAACCAAAATATGTGCATTTCGCTAAAGTAAAGGTCCACCTTGATCATAATTCTTTGTTTCTATCATATGTTTGTTTCTATTACATCAACAATGTGTTGTTAAAACTACAATCGCCCTTAATAATATTGCAGTATCAAAACTTTTACATTCTTCTGAATATTGAAGTCGAAATAAAACTCGTGACCTGAAACCTGAAGTTATCTGTTTAATTATCTCATTATAATAATAATTTGGTGGAATATAAAAAATGGTAAATATTAATTTGTGTATGAAAAATATGGGTTGTGGTTACATTTATATTGAATCCACCTGTGCGCCAGCGACGCCACAATCACATGCTGGCGCAGTGTCTAGCCCTAGGTCATAGAGCCACCGACCATATGCAAACATTTAGTCATCTTTCACTACTAATCTTTGTGCTTCAAACGCATCCTCTTCGTGTAAAAAAACAGTGTTAAGTGCGCCCATAACGCGGAATTTCCGTCGCGCAATTATAAATTGATTTTTAATAGAGTCAAAATAGCCACTGAATTGGTATGAACACGTTAGGAGCCGATTTTGCTGCAAAATCCTAAAAATAACTAAGACAGTTTTTTTCGGTCCCTTATCTAGTAATAGATCAGTTTCCTAGCTGGTCTCAAAAAACGAGGGAAGGGTAATCCTGTCACCATTAGCATGACTACCAAGCTAAGTAAGCTTCGGTGTCGACTTGATGACGCCGTTCTGAATCAGATCAGTTCCAATTTGGAGGATGCGCTAGTCAGTAAACTTACGGATTTCGGCCTTATATTCTTGTTAGTTCGATAGCAGCGCGCCGTTAACTTGTTTGGTGGCTGCAGGCGACGCTTATGTCTCTTATCATCAGGAGTACCTACAGCCTGTTTTGATGACTATCCTATGCAATAAGAAAGACGAATTGGCGGCCGCGGCTAGACCTGTGTCAGTTTCCTGTGGCTGTGACCCCTCTCCGAAATCTGAATATTGTAGTTGAAAAAATATATAATGACTTAGTGCAATAACAAAAAATTAAAATACATAGAAGTGCCTAGGTCGTGTCCCCACGTTTGTATATGTAAAACAGTATTAAAATGGAATATATTTTTATTTGCTTAACTATATTTACAAGATATTTGGTACACAATGTTACGTAATATATTGCGTCTTTACTTTCTATTAGATAATTTGTTAACTGTATTAGTTACTTACGCTGTCTGCTGGTATTAAAATACTTCGAAATGTATGCATTATTATTGTTAAAATGTTACTTAAGTGCTTTGTTAAGGTTAGTACAGTTAGCCTCAAAAATATTAAATATTATTATTTTTTGTTTGGATGATGGCCGACGACTTAGTTTAACGTTATAAAACGGATTTGCTTAAAAGACGCGATGGTATTTTTCCAATTTCATTGGTTTTAAAGGTTTTATTCGGAGGCCGTAGTTAATGCCTTTTGCTTTGTATGAGGCGTAAAATATAGCCGTCTTTGACGAACTTACGTCGTCTCGAGGCCCGTGCTAAACATCTCAAGATTCCGAGGCTGACTGTACATTGTACGGGCAATGTTATTAAGGCTGTGAATCGTTACCTATAATTTAAATAACCAAGACATTATATGTGTATTCGACATTCTTGTCAGGAAACTCGCTAGCTGCCCACTTGTCTTTATAAGTAGATATTACGTCAGGGTTGTTGGGTGTTTCGATGCAGTTGACATTGAACAGCCACGTTTTTGAACCGCGTGTTGGCGTCGTTTGTTAAGGCCGCTCCACATTCACGCGAGAATCTCGCGAGAACGCGAGAAAAGCTTGAGGAACGTGAGTGTGGACTGTGGAGTCGATTCTCCAAATATGAGAATCGGCTCCACACTCACGTATCTCAAGATTTTATCACGTTCTCGCGAGATTCTCGCGTGAACCACGCCTTTACCGTATATGACACCAAAACAGTCGTTAGTCCTTATACACAGGTTGCTCGGTCAAAAACTGTACATATTAAAGTACACGATATTAATGGTCATCTCTCAATATATAATAAAAACATCACGCGGGTGTCTGTACTTCATATTTCATAAGTTTTAAGTCAGTTTTAAGTAGGTTTAAGTCATAGTTGTCAAGTATACCTACTTATTACTTACCTATTTTTGTACATACATATTAAGTACTGGACACACCCTCCTTCAGTATGTAATTAGTATTTGGCCAGTCAACCTGTAGATATAAAACGAATAATTATACTTTAAGGTGGAAATATACGTCAAGTTCTTGTCCGGCTGTTTGATCTGACAATCAGAAACGTGGAGATAACACTATAAATGTCGTATACGCAGGAGTAGAGTACCGTATACGCGCCTCAGCCAACGAGTGCTTTAGTTTAATAGTATATCAAATGCTTAAATAACTAAATATAAGATATAAACGGAACCAAAAACAACTGGTCTGCGATAGCCGGTCGGCCTACCGTATCGGAACCAACCCGCTTAGGATAAGCAGCGTGTGATAATGTCGAGATCGATAAAACCGGTTTGGTTTGAGTTTGATCAATAAGAATCGCGCGTCGCGTCGAATAAACAACATATTAATTCTTCTTATTGGTTAAACCTCTTTTGTCGATCTCGACATTATCACACGCTGCGTAGCCTAAGCCGGCTGGCGTGTGCTGCGTTATGTGACGCAGACGAAGTTGCACGGGTCAGCTAGTTTAAAATATATAGGGAGTATAATATATACTTACCAATAACATGTAACATTCAATGATTAAATCTACTGTATCGCGTAAATATATCCGACGTAATTAATAAAGAAATTCATTGCAGGAAAATGTACTAAGCGTACATACCTGAAGCAACTTCCCTTAGAAATCTACAGGAGGTGTTAGTTGACCTCACAAGAGTGATGAAATGTCTGAATACAGTGGGCAAATATTGACTTTCATAGCACTATAATTATTAAAAATCGGTCAAGTTTGTTCCGAACCAAACACAGTAACGGGTTCCGTATTGGTCAGGGACGGTGCAGGTCCTTAAATACTATATAATTGGTTCGGGGCCCTCTTAATGGCTAGTAATGCAATTTCTACCGTGACCACTACGTGATAGAATTCTGCAACGTCCCGTTGATGTTTGGGACCACGACTTTACCTTTTCCTGCCGCAATTTCATCAGTAAGTAATTGTCATTGACCGACCGTGTTCCGATTTAGAGGATAAAATAGCCGGTTAATGTTCGCATATGGCCTAGTCTTCGTGCCATTCAGATGGCAAGGTTCTAGGTATACCTATTAGGTGGTAAACTGATAGTAAACTCTTTCCATGAGGAAACCCGTCCGCTTTTTTATGATATATAAAAACGGGACCTTATTAAGACTCCCCACTGTCCGCTCGTCTCTCTGTCTGTCTGCTCATCCGTCACCAGGCTGTATCTCATGAACCGTGATAGTTAGACAGTTGTAATTTTCACAGATGATGCTTTTCTGAAGCTATAACAACAAATACTAAAAAAACAAACTAAAATAAATATTTAAGGGGGCTCCCATACGACAAACGTGATTTTTTTGTTCGTTTTTATAGATAACTAGCGACCTGTCCCGGCTTCGCACGGTATATAATACATGTATTATACATATAAACACAGGGTATCCTAGTGTGGAAGCTAGTGACAATATTTTATTTGTTTTTATTGGACGTCAAATAAATCATTTTTCATTTTTTTTCTAACCTTCCTCTTGAACCACTCTATCTATTAAAAAAACCGCATCAAAATCCATTGCGTAGTTTTAAAGATTTAAGCAT
>DWBA01001453.1:0-10589 GCA_018236825.1 Apodemia zela
CGTGAGGCAGGATTGGAACGCCAAATGCATAAGTTTACCGGTTACTTTACCCTCTAAACTGGTACTTTTTTATATCATGGGATAGCAAACAAGTATAAGGGTCCCCTGATGCCTGATGGAGTCAACCATCGTCTACAGACACCGAAGATGCCTATGGTGCGTTGCCATCCTGTGGCGAAGTCTTAAAGCCACAAGCATAACTCCTGCACAAGTTACCGGCAACCTCACCCTCCAAACCGGAACACGACAGTGACAAGGAATAGGTAAGGCAGTGGTACCAGACCCGGGTGAGACAATGCAGAACTCTATCACCTAGTAGCCACGATGGTAGTGACTCAGATAGTCAATTAGTCGCCTTTTACGACATGCATGGCAGAACGGCAGTTGGATTATTCTTCAAAGGAGGCCGAACCAACACGGGGTTAACAGCGACAAGCACCGACACTATTGCATAGGAATAGGGAGGGTGTTGGTACTAAAACTCGGTAGAGATGTCACAGAACACTACCAACTAGCTAGTAATCACGGTGTTAGTGCCACGTATTAGCATTTTCTCACTTTTGACGAGATGCCTAGCAGATAACTGCTTTTAACCCTTTCGCCAACCCGGACTCCGCGAATTTGAAGTGTCCTTCGAATGGGGTCCGGATCAACACAGGAGAAAATATTGTAAAATTTGGCATATCCATCTATCTATAAATATTCTTATACCATAATATACAATTTGTTTTATAGGCACAAACGATACATAATAAGTTTATACTCGC
The DNA here is from genome assembly GCA_018236825.1 of Apodemia zela. NCBI lineage: Eukaryota > Metazoa > Arthropoda > Insecta > Lepidoptera > Riodinidae > Apodemia > Apodemia zela. Next base: position 768 of record DWBA01001453.1, read on the forward strand.
ATTACATAATAGTGCACATTATTCTTAGTTCAGTTTAATGTCGATAGTAACGTGAATGTTGCCAGTTGGTGACAGCGGCGCGGCATCGAGTGGGCAAGCGGGCGGGAGGACGCATCGTGATGTAATGTGCGAAGATGAGTCTGCGACAGGTGTCAGCGTAACGTGGGTCCGACGGCCAGAGACCCGACAGGCTGCCCTGTCGAGACACATCATATCGCAGCTTGACATATGGTCCGCGGGTGACACACCGCTGTGCACGAAGTGATCTGCACTGTATTATAACCATTCGTCAAATGGATTTGTTTCAATGTTGAAGGACACTAAAAATGACATTGACGTATAAATACTTTAAACCGACTAGATAGCTCAGTTCTACTTCGCACACCCCGCAACTGCAACACCTCCCATGTACGCACAAGGGTTTCCTCCCTAAGGAACGCATCTTAACGTCGACTCTACAACTTGACGGTAAAGGTGTGCAAAGGAGACAAGTGTTAGGCTGCAATGGAAATAAGTACAGAAATGTCATACATTTATGAAATGTTTATTTAAAAGTCAACTAACAATTACATTCATAATTACGGATAAAAACGGATCGTTTCGTATAATAATATTAATAGTAAAATAATAGTTTCAATCATTCTGTCGCTCAACGAAGGAGAGCGTAGTGGGACATAATAATTAAATAGCACGCGAATTCACACCTACCGGATGTCGGGGTCCGGCGGGCCGCGGCTAACCTGATCAGTGTTCACCGCCCTCGCAGACAATCTGACAAATCATGTTGTACAACTTGAAAACTGAGCCCCAGCCACTGGCTTGTCAAACTATTCCATATTTGTGCTGAATTAAATTCCATTTAACATGAAGTAAACTGTACCGTTCCATTCCTAAGGATTCTGTAGACACATTCACGAGTCACAGCGGATTGTAAACGACAATTGATCAGTCCGCCTGGAGCAGTGATCCTGTTTGTTATTTACTTAATAGATTCATTCAATAGGCATTAAGTTCGCCTTTTGTACAAAAAATATATTTTTTGGTGTACAATAAAGTTAAATAAACATACGTACATAATAAACACCCAAACCCAGAAATACAAACTAGATGTTTGTCTTGTGGTGCTCATCACACAAATGTCCCTGTCGGGAATCGAACTCGAGCCCCTTCGATTCGTAGTTAGTTTCGCTAAACACTCGACCAAACGGGGCGGGGCAACGGGGCGATCGAAGGCCAGTTTATAAGCCTCATAAAATATCTTCGGTTAGTTGACAGAATACATTGGGAGGGCTGTTGGCATTGCATGTGTCTACAGAGCTTTATACCTATAAATTCCGGCAGATGAACCGTTTGTTGTGATATAACAATGTGAAGTACATATACCCATAAAATTATAACGCATACTCTAAGTCTATGTATTATATACCTATATATTATATACGACAAACACCTAAAGCGAAGGAGTTAGCTGCTACGCATAAAATGATTATTTGGCTCGAGTACATCTCTCTTGCGTATGCGACTTTTGCCATTTTATTTGTACAGGTGTACCCAGGGTCTGTTCTCTACCACAATTCAGCTCTTTCGAAGTTTGTGTTATTTGAGTTATTAGTTATTTAAAGAAGCAAATAATTTGTTACTTTGTGGTTAGATCGGTTTGTGTAATTTGTCCAGAGATATTATATTATTATTATTAACTGCCGGTTTGACCGCCTTGCGTAGCGGTGTCCTGTGCCATATAATATTGGTCCGCCAGGATTGCGTGTCAATGGCTCCGCGATTAGAACTGATCCGACCTAATTCAATGTAAAACTTATTCGACGAAGAAAGATCAAAGGGCCGCCCCGGGCCGTGCGCCCTCAGTGTCTCAACATGTTTCTTTGTTAGATTTTTAATGTTTCATATAATACACGTCAATTCAAACCACGAAGTGGGGGACTGGCGACCTGTATTACTGGATCTTTTAGAACACACCACATACCACTGTTCTCCGCATGATCTCATATCGACCACGCCGAGCAGTTAATATGACACTAAATAGAACTAATAGCCGTCGATAGGCAGGTCGTCGGGAGCGGGCGGCCGCCCTCCGGCTAATTGTGAATAAACACGGCCCGCTCTCGGCGGCCCCACGTTGTTTGTTCTGTATCATGTACTGGGCGGTTCACTGACGCCGGAATCGCAAACATATCCAGTTGACGAAGGAAGTCATTTGAAACAAAGTAATGTGGTACTCATCATTCTTAGCTATTCGGATACGCTCTTGTAGTGAAGAATCGTTACAGCCTTCACAACAGTTAATAACCAACTTCACCAGCCATCTGCGCGAGGGGTCTCGAGAGTGACAAATGAGTGCAATAAACGAATCAGTGAATGTAAGGAATTGCAGCGTGGGATCTCGTGATTAGCGGCCGCCATCAGTCTTCGGGCTCCGCGTGTCGTCGTGTCGCCAGGGCTCAAGGGCGAAGACAGCGGAGTAGTTCAATATACCTACTATTTCTGTTTCACTTTGTAGTACAATTCAATATTTTTGATAACTAGCGATCGCCCTGTGATCGAAATTCGCCCATAGACTCTCTGGAAATCTCTTTAAGTTTGTTAATAAAATTTAGCCGTAAAGAAAATAGTATACATGTGTGTATATTATCACATTGTATGTCGATTGAATGTAGTGTGTGTAATGTTTATTTATATTAATTTAATGTATGTACGTGTATTCCTAATGCATATTATATAAAAATATAATGTGCCAAATTTCATTCACAAGACAATTACGAGAACATTGTACCGTTTGCGTAATTGTCTTAATAAGGGGTAAAAAATGTATGCTTCACGTATTATTATATACTCGTATGTAGATACCTTAGACCAACAAAAAAATATTTTTTTATTCGTCTGAGATAGATTTATGACACCTGACTTTTTCACTTTCTCTTCTTGATTTTGAGGTAATTTTTAAACTTTTTCTTTTCTTGACCTGGCCTTCACTCAAAATTAAACACTTAGTATAGTAATCAGTCCGTAAACTCACTCCACGTGCTAGCTGCAGCTAATGTATTGCCCCAGCACTAGGACATACCAACACACACACACATACACACACAGCCTGCGCTTACGCCTTCCATGACGAAAGGCGGGCTGTCATTGTTTTTACAAAATGTGACGCATTATCTGGCTAGGTATTTGACTCGTTACGGTTCAAAGGTCGGCGAGGTGCGCGCGCGGGCACCACGTTACACCGCCATTACCACCCTCCGACTCTTGATAATCGAGTTAATCCAGAGGGGTAAAAATATGCCTCCTCCGAGCGAGAGGCAATGCGCCCAAATTGAGTTAGCCCTCTTTAAGCGCCATTTCGCTTCAGAAAGTAATCTGGTTCTGTCGAAGGGTCCTCGAAATGCGTAATGAAAATATTGTGTTTAGTTAAATCTTGAGATTACTACCGTTTCTTATGAAAATTAAGGGCTCTTGTAAAAATCAGTATTTAGCATAATGGAGGCCGAATCGAAGAGCGACCATTTTGATGTCGAGTTTGTTGATTCTGTTTGTTGAACAGAGCGGAACGGGCGGAACACTCGGCGCGCAATCAAGCCTTCAAACATTTGTACCTACTAATGTACAGTACCTGATTGTTGTAATTAGAGCACGCGCTTACCTTTTAAATGACTTACAAGTTACGCAGTGCTCACACTGTTCAGCTGTAACGAGCACGTTGTCTATTTTATTAATAGTACAGTCGTTTCACTCACACCAGTTTCGGAAATTGGTAATAAGGTTTTACTCTGTCTGCGATCTAAACCCTTTCGAGTACCTCCCTCGGGAGAGAACTTACTCACCAAACAATGACGGTCTTTGACATAGTCATAGGAAGGAGGTAAGAATAATAAAGTTATGAAATCAAAGTGAGCTTCTGCCCGCCAGTTTCACTATTAATTTGAAATGAGAATGGCCGTTGACGTAATACATTGTTAATGCAAACATATTGTAAATCCATTTGTGAACGACCGCAAATGGTTAACTGACATGCAGCCTATATCCGTCTGAAAATACGAAGAGAGCTTACTTCCCGAGCCCCGGTGCGCCGGCGAAGCCATACACGTGACACCCACCAATGGGCAGCAGACGGGAGGCGCGACCCAAATCCTGCGGAGTCACGCGGGACCGACTCATTACCGCTGGCTACATGCGCATTTATTATTAAAAACGTGGTAACAGAGAGACATCCATCTAACCAAATAACTGGGGAACAATAATAATACACTGGAATAAATACATAAAGCACGAAAATATACGTATGATGTTATACACATAGACTTATAAAAAAGTTTAAGTCTATGGTTATACACCTCACCCAGAACTTGATCCTCGTAACTCTCCCTGCTTGGATCCGCCTCTACTTTTGAGTAGCGCTCATGAAAGTCATATTTCATTTATTCAGATAATATACATAATGCCTCATGCTATCTTATGTTTTAATAAAAATTAAGAGATACAGATCCATTAAATTATACTCTTCGTTATTTCCATTTGTGGATGTTTGAATATTTATTATTCAAATATTCCTTAGCCGGAATTTCATGAACCTCAGTACAAGAGTATCACATCAGCTGAATTCACAATTGCGTAGATTTAGTTTCCAAAATATTGTACTATTTCTGAGAAATCAGCAAATTAGTTACCGGAGTAGGCATCGGCTCAGCGATATTAAATAAGATATAAACATTTGCTACTTCTTCGCCTCAGCCGATTTAAGTTCATAAGTGCGTGTTTGGGCCATACTTAGAGACTTCGGCCGTTACATAGCTTTTCCAGACAATTAATACGTTTGTTTGCCACATTTATATAGACACGGAGTGGATGTGAGGCTGTACAATAGCATGTAATGTACATTTCGACACAACAAAGGAAAAAGCGTCGACACGCAACAACAATAAATGTAAGTGCGATTGTTTCCGAAACTCAATTCCGATAATCGGGCCCTCCTCCGGCGCGGCGAAACTTACGGCCTCACTAATGGCCCAAGTTGTGATGTTATTGTTGCTCTTCTGTTGTTTGCGAGCTAACGGCCGCGCCGGCTCCTCGCGGCACACAAGTACAATACTGTGCGGTACACGGCGCAATGTGCGTCATATCCTTAGAGCCCGCGTTAGCCAGACCTTCGTCATTTTATTAAACCTGAAAGTTTGTCAGCGCATAGTCCCCAACCCAGGTAAGAACGATCAGGCAATAAGAAATTTGGACGATGCAATGGTTACTTTGGCAGCTAACAAGTAACAAAGGTGTGGAAAATAGTACCCATAGAGATAGACATATAGCATCGTAGACTTTTTTGTAGATCTTTTTAAGATATACAATTCCGTAGTACATTATTTTAATTTATCTCGTAAAGTTTAGCCAGCATTTGCAATGTAAGCGCATAATTTTAGGGGTGTCTGGCAGGGGGTTACAACCATGCTAAGTGTCCGGCAATGAGTGACGACACTTCTAATACCATACCGAAGAAAATACCAGAAAACTGACCTTAATACTTTATCGAAATTGAGGTACACACTTTGGTTACCTGTTAGCTGCCAAAGTAACGATCGTCTAAATTTCATAATCCCTGATCGTTCTTACCTGGGTTGAGGACTATGCGCTGGGAAACTTTCAGGATTAATAAAATGACGAAGGTCTGGCTAGCGCAGGCTCTTACTCTATTACCTTATAGCGAATTTAAGCATTACCTATATGAATTTCCATATCACTATTCGTAACATCTAACTATAAATGCAGTAGTAAACTAAATTTTCCCTCATAAAGCATACCTACATATTTCACTTCAAAAGCTAAAATTTCATGTTAACATCGTTGGGGAGATATTGTTTTCCTTCACGGGCGGCGGTGTTTGGAATTCCTGTGACAATTAAATGGTTGTTTGTAAACACCGATTACAACGTTAGCTGCCAACTCGATTGATTTCACAGAACACGCTTTTCCTCGACCTGTGCTAGTGAATCGTTCTTTGAAATTCGAAATGGCTGTATTTGGTTGTAATTCATTCATATAGTTCGCTTTAACGCATATGAGTATCTAACATATTAATTATTCTTTTTCCATTACGGCCCAAAAGGTTTGATCCCCTTGGTCTGTTTTGGTCCCATACCATACACTACAATAACTCTTTATTGTGCACGTTTTTGTACATATTTGTGGTATAAAAACATATAAATTACATAATAATTTTCATACATGTTAGATACACAAAGGCGATCTTATCACTAATAAAGCCATATTTTTCTAACAACCTTAAGTTTAAGACAGAAATACATTCTAAAAGTGGTACTAACCACGAGCAAACTTATAGTAAAAACTATAAGCTTTTAAAAGAAACAAAACATGGAAAATAAACAAAACAAATATGAGCAAATAAATCACTGGTAATACGTAAACTACATTAAAAATTTAATAAAATAAACTAGGTTATAGAAAGTGTCGTTTAACCCCTTGATAGTATCACCTAGATTAAGTTTGATTCGTTAAATAACCCTGTTATCGATTTAAAAACTTAAACTTAAATTCAGAGCAACATAGTTTACAGAACGTATTTTATACGTTACCTCGGTCAGATCTTTGAAAATACAAACTAACAAGAAAATAAAAAAACAGGAACTTCTAAAACAAATTAAAAAGAATCGCAAAACAAAAGTTTATATTAAAAAAAATAATTGATACAAAATCGGTATTTTGTTTCAATAATTATAACCAACCAAGAATTTACTTAACTGACTCTCAACGACTCTAAATAAAGTTACAGTAAAAAATGAGATTACAGTTCAAATCATCATATCAGTTTTGATTAATAATACTAAGAGTAAACAACACAGAAATCAATTGTAATTAATAAACATAGCGGCATAGCGAAATATTGACACAGTATCATTGTTTATTTTATTACGCAATACAAGCCAATAATTTGGCACATACTCTTATGTTTGTGTGTGTTACGGTTTATACTTTATATTTATGGCTCAGTGGCTTTGTCTTTATTGTAAAGATATATATTTCAAACTGCATCACACTATACTATGTTCTATACTGTTAATCGTCGGCACTTGGTAAAAAACTGTATTTTGATTTTAAATTTTAACCAATACTAGGTATATACTCTTACTCTTTCCTATTACTCTTTCCTAACCAACCTACGGTCATTTTACATTAATACCTAACTTCAGTACCACACAGTTTAAGTTTGCCGCTTTCGAGACGAATTGTAAGTTTATCCATCTATGGAACCGGAAAATTGAGTAGAAAATGCAATATGGCATCGCATTCAGCAAAAATATACGTCTTATTTTTAATAAATAAACAATTTATAAATCCATACTTCAATCGACTTTTATATGCATATATTTATTTTATATGCTGGCAATATATAGTATTTTAACATTAATCATATAAAATTACATACATGTTGCCAATAGAGAGTTCGTGAGTGTAAATTGAGGTCAAATTAGGCCTAATTCATTGCGAAACACGTGAACTTCTGATTTGCAGTCTATATAACACAAAAAACATATTTACTAAAACATTTCTCATATAAAAACGTTTCAAATTACCTCTTTTTTATATTTGTCTATATCCTTACCACTTTAAGTTATAAAATCTATAATCATTTAAAGGATAACCCACTTTTTCAAATTTCAATTTTATTGTAATTTAAAAAGAGACTGGCTGGCATATGAAAAAGTTAAAATTCAGTCCAAATTTAAATTTTGAAAATGAAGTAACATTTGTACGAACGAACGAAACGTATATTTAAATAGGTACTTTAATTTTATTTTGAATTTGGCTGATTTTAACTTCGTTTGTTACAAGCAGAGAAATTTATCGTTGACTTTTCACGTGGTACCTAAAAATGTTCTTTTCGTGTTTATATAGTCGCCAATCTTCCTAATGCATGTTGGCGAACCTCACAATATGACATTGTAGAACGAAATATTTTCGTCGCACCTAAATGAAATGCTTATTGACGTTTTACGAGTATATTTTCGCTCTCAATCTATATGACTGCCAAAAAAGATTTATTGTTTGCATTCGACAAAGGGAGCCGGATGTCTACGTCGAGTTATCATGGCGGTCGGCCGGGGAAAGTCTGCTTCCGTCGCTGACGGATACTCACTGCACTGATTAACAGTTAACACAGATGCTTAAGTAATTTGTGACCGTGCCTTGTTAATTGCGGGAAATAGGTAGATTAATTGTTTTCCTTTCGCCTACCATCTTTTTCCACCCGCTTAAGAGTGATTAAGTTAGTGACGTGATTAATTTATGGCTTAGCCTAGTTTTCGTGACAGCTTAATTGATGGTACACCTCGGCTCTATTCATCTGTGAACATTATATATTATTTATGTGATTTTAAATTGATTCTGTTTACTTTGAAATTAAAACACTTTAGACATAGTGATAATAAATCTAATGATGTTAAATGTGTAATCATTTGAAGGTTAAATTAAAAGCAAATACATTTGTATTTTATTATTTTTTATTCGCGACTTCGACCGCGTGTTAGAAATATTTTTTATATAAACAGATTTTTATTTTATTATAGATTTAAGATAAACAGTTCCGGAGTTTTACCCGAATAGTTAGAGTTCTGCAAGGTCTCGCCAGGACTTGTAGCGGCAATAGCGTCATTGCGTCGTTTTCCCGTTTGGAGGGTAAAGTACTATGTGGCATGCCATGTTGATATTAGAATTAATTCAAAATATCTTTAATGTCTACCGCCCCGTTGGTCAAGTGGTTGGCGAACCTGACTACGCATCAAAGGGGCTCGGGTTCGATTCCCGACAGGGACAAACAATTGTGTGATTGCCATGGTTGTTTGTATTTCTGGGTTTGGGTGTTTATTAAATATATTTGAGTATTTATTTATGTATTTCTATGTATCGATGACTAACACCCATATCACAAGCAAATAATTTGCTTACTTTGGGGTTAGATCTATTCGTGTAATTTGTCCAGTGATATTTATTTATTTATGTCTACAGGCGATATATGTCTTTTCATTAGGAGAACCATCTGCTTGTATGCTATCCTAGGATAAAATACTAATCCGTGTGGCATATAAAGATAGACTCCGTGTTGGTCGGAACCTCCTGTGCAGCATAGACTATCTGCTATTCTGCCAAGTAGTTCGTAAAAAGCCAACATTTGGCTATACTTGTCATTACCATCGTAACTACTAGATAGTAGAGTTCCGCAACGTCTCGCCCGGGTATTCCTGCTGCAATAGCATCAATGCTTGTCATTTTCTTGTTCCGGTTTGGAATGTAAGGTAGCCGGTAGAGTTCCGCAACGTCTCGCTCGGGTATTCCTGCCGTAAAAGCATCAAAGCTTATCATTGTCGTGTTCCGGTTTAGAGTGTAAGGTAGCCGGTAAAGTTATGCACGTGGTCTTACTATTCTACACGGGTAGTAACGCACCATTAACATCTTTGGTGTCTATAGGCGGTAGTTTCTTATTCCATCAGGAGAGCCATCAATTTGCGATTTTATGATATACTATCTGGTGCCTGCAATTTAATTTGCGTTAATTCAGAAAAATAAAGATACACAGTTCCTCCCCCGTAGGTGATAGCGTGATAATATGTAGCCTATATGTTGACCGGACCTGTTAGTAATATTCATGCAAAATTTGAAGTAAATCCATGCTGTACTTTTTGAGTTTAGCTCAGACATACATACAGACAAAGAAACAAAAATTCTTAAAACTATATTTTTGGCTTCGATATCGATTGTAGATCACGCCCCAAGTATTCTTTAAAAAAAATATTCAATGTACAG
>DWBA01001454.1:0-10587 GCA_018236825.1 Apodemia zela
AGGACCGATGACAATACACTAATTTGATAAAATTATTCCATTTTTCAATTTGCAAAATATGATTTTTGTTAATTTATGTAATTTAGAAAGCGTGTTTTTTAGTTTTTTAAACTATTATATTTTATTTTAAAGTAAATGATGAAAGAATAACGAAAAAACTATAATCTGACAATTTCAACAAGCCAAAGTAATTGAATTTCTTTTACTGTCAGATCTTACTTTTACTTTACTGCTCCATATAAAGGGCTCATATTTGGTGGAGAGCCTCAACAGTGTACTAAGTTACAAAATCCCCTTGGGCTCCTCTCCTACTATAAGAGTTTGGTGTCTTTTAGTAAATACACGTACAAGGAAATATAGTTATTTTCCACTATAGTAATTTGCCTGTGAATAGCTAGAACACGACAGTAATAACTATAAGTTTTGCCATTATGAAAGCAGGACATAGAGGCTGTTGTACCGAACATAGGCGGGTTATCGCAAGACTCGACCACCTACCCGTTCCACCCCATTGGTAATATCTATATAAAAAATATTATTTAAGAGCCTATTTTAAGATGCTGCTATATAAAACTGATTGGATGAAATAATTTAGAATCAATTCTAAAATTTAAAAATATCGGTAGCATTAAAAACAATGAATGGATTTGTAAAATTCTTTGTTATTTGTACAATTGTTCACTTGAGTGTATAACGCTTGATTAAAGGTAAATACTTTTACCTGATAGGGGCAATTTGTAAAGTTCGTTTAATTCTGCCAATTATGTCGTATGTATATTACATGTCGTAAAATTAATAATACTCAACTGAAACAGTTTTGTTAGAAAATACAAAAACATACTTTTAAGGGTTGTTAAAGGGGTAATTTTCTATGTTTTTTTTTGTGCACGAGTTATGATATTTATTCAGCTATAATATCATTTAATTTCAGATTTTTTAAGCTTATTGCGCTTTTTTGAGACACATTTTTGGCTTGCGTCATATGATGGAAACACTCTCAGCTGGAGGATGCATATTCCTTCTTGATTTGTAAATCCTTCCGAAAAAAAAACGAAATTCGTTTTATTTTTAACATCAAAATTTACAATAGTTTTAATCAACAAGTTATTTGGAAGATGTGGTAAAATGGCTATACCTTCCTCCCCACTCCCCAGGATATTTATTGATGGATGAGTATCGACAAAGACCGCATTTGCCATTTTCAAGGCTTAACATTTGATCTTTATCGTCCAGTGAGTGAGTGATAATTATTAATCGATCTAAGCCATGGCTTACATGATGTATGACAATAATTGCAGGTGTACGATAAGTAGGACAAACAAGCCATAAGTTGTAACGAGGGCTCAATGTAGTCAGCATTCATCTCGTATCGGTCGATTTGATTCAGTGTGATATCACTGATAACTTGAGAGGTTAGTTATCTAGGGTTACCAACCATTTAAAATAAAGCGGAACATCATGTTAGGGTTTACGTTTTATCATCTGCAACGTCTAAGCCTCGGCCTTTTTTAAGCTTTGGCTCTACTTAACCACAAAAATACTGGTTTTGGCTTAAACAGCTTTATTTTGGGTTATAATTCGCTCCCAAGTCATATACGCTCTGAGCGAAACCTTTTATAATAACCACTAAAAACCTCTAATAATCGGTATTCTTAAACGGTTCCAAACCCTATAGTAAGTACGTATGATTTATCTATACATAATAGATCTATACATATATAATAAAATCATAGGTTAGTCAAAACTGTAAATTGAATATTTTTTGTAAAATAATACTTCGGCCGTGATCTACAATCGATATCGAAGCCAAAAATATAGTTTTTAGAATTTCTGTCTATTTGTCCGTATGTATGTCCGGGATAAACTTAAAAAGTACTCCATGGATTTACTTTAAATTTTGCATGAATATTACTAACAGAGGTCGGGTCAACAAATAGGCTACATATTATCACGCTATCACCTACGGGGGAGGAGCTGTGAATCTTTATTTTTCTGAATGAACACAAACGAAATAGCAGGCACCAGCTAGTATAAAATTAAAAAAAAATATATTCCGTGGCAGAATATTACCCTTCAGAGATCGAGTGAACATGGAAGTAGAACTAGTTTCGTGAGAAACAGAAACATCACAAAACAATGATATATTAAATAAAACAATTGTTCGTACATCTTAAAACTGAAACAGGTTGGCCTTACTATAAATGTTCGTTGACAGCACGTAAGTTTCCTTATGTTAACAGGTAAATAAATGCGCATTGAAGCTGCTGCTGTGGAATTGTATTTATACAGCCGTACAGCAGTTGTGTTTTGGAGATAACAGTGCACCTGTCCACTGTCATTGCCTACAAATAATCACTATGCGTTTCTATATCAAAGGATAGTACTTATACAAGCAGATTCCTCTGTCACGCAAAATGTGATAACCACATCACCTAAACACCTGCATTTAATAGTGCGGTATTATCCGTGTGGCGGGGATGCACTGTCATATACAAATGAATAATCTTTAATAATAAATCTTTATGGATTTCTCCCATTTCAAAAATGTTCTATACATACTGTATTAGTAATCGTGTGCTTGTTGGGGGAGACAGGAGTCCAAACTGAGTAGTACCTATATTATGGATATCTAATACCTTTAAACGAGAAATTCTTGTATATATATCAACGATCTCGGAAACGGCTCCAACAATATTCTTGAAATTTTGTGTTTAGGGGGTTTCGGGGGCGATAAATCGATCTAGCTATGTTTTATTTTCAGAAAATGTCGTTTTAACCGTGTACAAAAAAAAAACACTAAGCGAAGCTCGGTCATCCAGGTACTTACCATTAATATCAACTATGTACAAAACGTATATCTTTGAGATCTATACTAATATTATAAAAAGTTAAAGTTTGTAACTTTGTTTGTAAGGGCTAATCTTTGGAAATACTGAACCGATCATGAAAATTCTTTCACAATCAGAAAGCTACACTATTCAGGGGTGTTATAGGCTATATTTTTTTATGATTGAACAATGCCCAACGAAGTGGGCACGGGTAGGCTATTTGTATATAAAAATCCATATTATATTATCTTATATACAAATAAGATTACTGAATGGGTTACGAAAATACATAAAAATGTTTACAAATATGTGGTAGGCGGATTGCGCTGCTCGTAGTTCGTAGTTCCAGAAGGTCGCATCCCATTTTGATCGCGAGCGGATTATATCTAAGACCACTTCACATTCAAGCGGATCTTTTAACACCTCATTTTCTTGAATCGTCCCAAAGTGTAACGAAAAAAATTGTATCTTTCACTGGAGTGAAATGATACATGAATCAATAAAATATATAAAGGTATCTTACCCCCGAAGTGGTAGGCAGAGGTACAAACAGTGCATCCACTATTACCCGAAGTTACTTAGTCCCAAAATGTGATAGGTGGCAAGCCTATCGCCAACCGGGAAATGTTGTTTTTTTAATCAGAAAACTGAAAAAACATTAGAATTATCCGACATGGGAATCGAACCCGGGATCTCACGTGATCAACACCGATACCAGACCACTAGACCACAGAGGAGATATTATATACAAATCCTATAGCTAACACTCAACCGTTTTATCTATAAAAAAGTACAATTATGTGTTCTGTGCTATAAATAAAGATTCCATTGACGATAAAAAAATATAGCGCAATCACGTGTTTTCCGTCGATATCGTTTTTCATTAAGTTCTATCAAGCCGTTCTTGAGCTATAACGGGAGATGTAAAAAGAATATTTATCACGAAATTTTACTAGAACTTGAATGCACAAATAGACACTACAGATTTATGTGGTAGTTAAGATTACCAACAATGTTTTATCACTGAATGTTTGTTGTCACAAACTAAAAAAAAACATTAGATAGCAAACAGGATCTCCTGTTCTTTCCATCAGGATCTCCTAATGGAAAGAGAAACCATCGCCTATAGACATTAGACACGAAGGATGTAATTAGTGCGTAGTGCGTTTTGTTCTGTGACCACTTGCATAAGTCTAGCTGCTACCTTAACCTCCAAACAGGAACACAACAATGACAAGCACTGACGCTACAGCGACAGGAATATGCAAAGCGATGGTACCATATACCCGGGCGAGACGGTGCGGAACTCTACCATAAGTTACGTTTGTAGTGACACGTATAGCCAATCATTCGCCTTTTACAAATTGCCTGGTAGAATAGGAGATGATCTATTCAAAGAAGGCCCGGAACAACACAGGGAAACTAGAATACGAAGTTGTATGGTATCGTATAACGTGGTATTCTATTGTATGCTGAACTAATAATAGATTATACTAATAAGCAGTATAACAGTACCGTATTTTAAGTATTAGTTCCATACATAGTTGTTACAACTGATTGTGGTTTATAACAAAATTTACACTCATGGTCAATAAGGAGTCGTAGCCATGATGCACTTACAGTCATATTAATAGACGACATACTGCCCTGAGTTAAGTTTAGATCTCACAGATGACTTAAATCTAAATCTAAACTTAAATCCCCTATTGCAGGTTTTTAGTGCAATAATTTATACTCTCCATCACAGTCGGCGCTTGGTGAAACTTCGTCATAGTGATTATTTTTTGGGAACACAGAACTGTGAAACAGTACAAGTATTTAAATTTAAAGTAATCATTTAAGTGCAATCTCAATTTTTTAACTATGTCGGTGCAGTGTGCACTTTTATCGCCAAAAGACCCTGACGCAATAGCGACCAGAGCCAGTTAATTGATTTCAGTCATTTGGAAAAAACGACGCAAGTTGCTACTACGAACTATACTTCTTTTACCGTAGTTGTCGATGCTTTAACCCAATATAAATCAGCACTAGATAAATGCAGAGCGACTGCTTCGTGGTTTACGGGTTAGCCTATTCGGCTCAGATCATGAAGTCCCGGGTTCGAGTCTTTTCCCAGGTTGGGCAAAAGTATTATTGAGATTTTTCGAGATCTTTCTCGTAAACCTAAAATCTCAGTAGCAGCTCGGGAGTCTGGCGGGTGGTGTGTTACCACTCCCGTGCCTCGGATGAGCACGTAATGCCGTCGGTCGCGGTTATCGCTAGAAATATTCGATAATCGTTATCAGATCGGTAAAATGCGGCGAAGGGGATCATCACGCATCTCGCCAACCGACAAACCGGTGAATCGTAGTGAACCGGAAAGTCCATAGACTTTCAGTTTACTCTGCCTACACCGGAAGTGAAACGGGCGTGATGAACATTCAAAAACGATACCCTTAAACGCAATGTTACGGATATTGGATTAGGAAAGTAAGTAGCCTAAGCTGAATTATTAATAGTTGCTCGCGACTTCGTTCGCATGATCAAAAATCATTACTTCCCCTACTTTTTTTACGACAAATCTTCGAAACTCTCGGCTTTTCTCTGATATAATACCTATGTATGTATTATACATATAAACCTTTCTGTTAAATCATGCTATCTATTGATGAAAACAGCATTAAATTCCGTTAAGTAGTTCAAAAGTTCTAAGCGAACATACAGCGGAAGCGACTTTGTTTTATACTATGTAAAGAAAAATAAGATCTACATATGGAATTGATACCCTCCTTTTTGAAGTCACTTAGAAAACATCCGTTCTTTGCGTTTTGTTTTCAAGCTAGACCAGTATATTAATTACTATTCTAATTGATTAATTGCCATTACTTTACTTTGTGTTAGGAATAGATTTCTCGTTAAAAATCCTTTGTGACGTTATTGCCTGTGTTCAAAGTAACAATTGTGTTCGCTTATTCTTAAATTCCTACATATTACAAGAGTTGTGAATTAAGTTGACAGTTGATGCATTTATAATTTGTTCACAGATATTTTTTTTTATTTGTCCCACTCCCATTGTTATATCATTCTTGCCGTAATAACGCCAGTGCTTGTTCAGTCGTGTTCTAATTTGAAGTGTAAGGTAGCAGGCAAACTTATGTATGGCACACATCTGGCTACACAGATTGCAATGCTCATTAATATCTTTGTCGTCTATAGGCGCTGACGCTATTGACGCTATTGTAGCAGGAAATGTCGGTGGTACCAAATCCGGGCGAAACGTTGCATGACTCTAGCCGTAGAACAATAACGTAATAAGTCTATGACTCTAGCATCTAATAAAATGTCAAAAAATGTATTTAGAACAAAATTACAGCTTAAAAGTTATAGGTCCTTTGTGAAAAAATAGATTACATACCTACCTCGCCTTTGTGGTCTGGTGGTCCGGGTCGGAGTTGACCACATGAGGTCCCGGGTTCGATTCCCGGTCGGACAATTTAAAACGTGTGTTTTTTTAGTTTTCTGATAAAAACTACGTTGCCCAGGATTGGATAAGTGCCCGGTTGGCGATAGGCTTGCCACCATCACATTGTGGGACCGAGTATCTTCAGCTAATGGACGCTTCTAGGTGCAATGGTTGTACTTCTGCCTACCTCTTCGGGGATACGGGCGTGTAGATACTTTTATATCATATACTTTCCTGCCAGATATTCCATAAGTGGGAATCTAAGGCCTACGGATTAACAAGTGCCTACAGTCGAGAATTACCGATCTATGATGATTCCCGTGTTTGGTACCACCATCCATCACCCCGTTTTTCCCGTGTTAGTCTGGGCTACCTTTGAAGAATATACCGTCCGCCGATCTGCCAGGCTTTTCGTAAGAGGCGAATTATTGGATATGCGAGTCACTACCATCGTGGCTATTAGGTGGTAGAGTTCTGAATTGTCTCGCCGGGTCTGATACCTTCCCTATTTCTGCCGCAAAAGCATCAGAGCTTGTCACTGTCGTGTTCCGGTTTTGAGGGTGTGGTGCCCGGTAAACTTATGCATGTGGCATTAAAATCCCCCCACAAAGAGCAACGCACAATTTACGTCTTTGGTGTCTATAGACGATGGTTGTCTCTTTCCATCAGGAGAGCCAACTGCTTGTTTGCTATCTTATGATATATGTATAAGTATATAAAAAAAAGAAAACCTTGCTTATTCCTGTTACTATGACGTCAATAATTGTTGTAATGTTCTAACTTGGAGGTTGGAGTAGCTGGTGAACTTGGAGTAGCATGTTGCATGTAGCCTTACATTCCTATCACGCGGATAGCGATGCACCAATAACATTTTTGGTGTCTATATGCAACGGTTATTTAGGTCACACGTCAGGGCTGAAAAGGATATAAAGCATCCTTCGTTTAAAAAAGTGCTCGTCACGCGCAGGCAAAAAATAGTCATTTTAATAAACAAAACTAACTGAAAGAGTAGAAGATTAAAATTACATTATTGAATAGAATTTTTCGAAGTGCTGTCGATATTGTTGTAATATTGTTAATTAATAATTACTAGCGATCGGCTTCTGGTCGAAATTTGACCATAGACTAAACAAAAAAATCTATTTTCAGTTTGACAACTGATTTTAGTCGTAAAGAAAACGAACGAACAGTGGTAACGAACCTCGGCGCCACAGTGTGTGACCCCCTATTCCTTATTTATCATATTTATATGATTCCTTAATCATATAAATATGATAAAGGAATCATATAATCCGCTCTTTTTAAAAACTGCGTCGAATGCTGATTTGACTAATAAGACCGAAAACTGTTTATTCGTTCGGAAGTTTACGTTAACGATTCAATTTTGAAAAAAAATGTTTTTCGGTATGACTTCCAGATTTTTCAATCAAGTATTTTTAGAGTTCCAAAAACTGCGATGAATGCTTTTTAAAAGATCAAAATCGATCATATACCTAGCGTTCAAAAGTTACAGCTTTTCATAATTAAAATGGTGTTGTGTAAAACTTTGAGAAGTATGAGCTCGAAGATTTGATAATTTAAAAATGGTTAGGTATATTTTCGACTGTTTCGAACTTGAAATACTTTAAGCGGGAGATTTTAGGGACGGTCTGCAGGGTCAACCGGTTTACAGACGTTTTATCTTGTTATTTATATCTATTTACTTCAGCTTTGATCAATTTGTTTAATTTATTCATATTATTTATTTTATTCTGTTGTTTATCTGTATTTACACTCTAGTTTTGATCACTTTGTGTAATTTACCCAAAATATTTGTTTAATTCCGTTTATTATTATTTTTTTATATCTAATTTCACCATGGCGTGTAATTTACCTGTAACCTTTTGTTTATTCCGTTTTTTATTTATGATTCTGGGCTGTCCGGCGCATGTTACCCGAGACACATATTTGTATGAAATTGAAAACCACAATTTCCAAATTTACTAGAATTTTCCTTTTTTGTAACAAATATTATATCGAATTATGGAAGGTGTGTGTCCATTTAATGCTCCTTATCCCTGCTACAAATCGACACTAACACTAACGCCGGAGTAATCGCGTAACATACACACAAAAAAAGACATACAACCGAATTGATAAACTCCTCCGTTTGGGAAGTCGGTTGAAAATATAAAGTAGATTCTTCAGAAATAATTCTGAATAGCTTCTATAACTCAATATTTTGCGGGTGGCCGTTCTATAGAACGTTTTTTAATGCTCCAGAACAACTGCACAACTTGGATAACCAGATGTATATTTATATCGTTGTTTGATCAACTTGTGAAAATTAGACGAATCTTACGACTCCATTCAAGTTTAAATCTATAAAGCTCTTTAGGATACATAAAGATCGTGCCAAAAGAAACGTACATACATACTCCTGAAAAACATGACCCTCTTTTTACTTCTTTTTTTTAAATATTTTTTCAATGATAACAACATCGCTATTATATAGAATAGAATTTTCACACAGTCGTAATTGACGTATTGATTCTCTCTTTCCTAATGTAAAGAGATAATCATTTGACCGCCCCGCTGGTCGAATGGCTATGGACCCTAATTACACAATCGATGAGGCTCAGGTTCGAGACCCGATAGATACAATATACATACTTTCCGATAGTCAAGACATTATTTTGTAGCTTAATACAAATACATAATATGTGTCATTAATCATGGTTTTTTGGGTGTTTATATATTACCTGTGGCTACACAAAATGTGAAAACTGACTTATGTAAGTCCCAGTAAAAAACGGCGGCCTTTGAAGTCGTAGCCGACTCCGTGTCGAAGCGGCTACGACATGAAAGGTGTGCCGCCGCTGATGGGACGTGAAGTTGTCCGGTTTAAAATATTTGCTAAATTTTAGGGAAATTGAAAGATAAATATAAACATTTTAAAATTCGGTAATATTTTTATTTTCATAAGTATAATAATTTCATTATGTTTTTGTTTAAGGTCATCGACCTGCCTATATGACCTTTCGGGTCGGACAGCGTTTTTTGTTACTCACATACACTGTATATACGTATAGGAAATTTGTTCATTTAAATTCAGTCTAGCTTGGCTTGGATAATATTTTTTATGTGAAAACGGTTTATCACGGAGATGACACTTACCTAGATCAATTTTAGTAGTAAAAGAATATCGTTAGAGCCGTTTCGGAGAAATCAATTACATTCAAATATATATACACAAGAATTGCTCGTCAAAAGTACAAGATATCTGGTACTATTATACAAATAATACGGAAAATTTATTGAAATCAAATCGAATTTAATAAAATGGCGCTAGATATGTTTATAATCTGAACTCCAGTTTATTTATTAAAAGTTTACTTATCGGTGTCACAAGGCAAGTGACAGATAAGATATTGCTGTTCTTAATTACTTGAAGGTGATGCTCTCTGCGCTTCTTGTATCTCCGTTATAAATAAAACATTAAACAGAAACCGAGTTTATTGTATCGGAAGATTATTTATTTATAAGTAGACTAAATTAATTTGTAGGTGTCAACATTTGTATGTAGGTGTACCGCATTTTTGATTATTTGCACTTTATCCCATTATTATAAAAAAATATATTAAACAAATCGGACAAAGCTAAAATATAAATAAAAAACACTTGATAATTACACGAATTGATGTAGGTACTTAATACTTGTATGGAGTAAGCAAATTATTTGCTTGTGATATGAGACATAACTAAATATTGAAATATTTTTAATAAACAACCAAAACCAGAAATACAAACGTTTATGCTCATCACGCAAATGCTTATCCCTGTCGGGAATCGAACACCAGCCTCATTGACTGCATAGTCAGGGCCGCTAACCACTCTTCCAAAGGGGCGGTCAAAATAGAAATATAAATAATTAATTTAATATGGGACAAAGTACACAAATTGATTTAATCTTAAGTAGGCTTCACATCTTAGTCAAGTATTAGTCAACGATATTAAAACAATATCGGCGGCACTTTGAAAAAATCTATATCAATAATGTTTAATTTTTTATGTAACTATTGGTTCGCCCTGAACTATGAACTAGCGATTACATAGTTTAAACATTAGATTTTTGGAGTCTCTTACAATTTCTACATCTCAGTAACTCCTTCGCCGATTTGGCTAATGATAGAACTTATCAACCGACGAAAAAAAGGAAGTTATCACCAGTTTAACATGTATGTTTGTTAACATTGTTTTAATCAATACATATAATAAATCTGTAGAAGGGTCAATTCTGTACATTGAAAATATTGAAAAAATAAATAGCAGGGGGTG